>SKCR01041035.1:0-165318 GCA_019454045.1 Zanthoxylum bungeanum
GAAAGTCACAGGATGGAGCAAGGAAATTTTTTATGTTCCTCGCATCGCAAAAGCCGATCAAAGTGAGTATTCCGCAACTTAACTTTGTTTTATTCACACATGTTTTACGCTTAAATCGATCTTGGTTTGACCTTAGAAACCCGACAATGGTATCGGAGCCATGATTTAAGCATGAAATTTGATTAGGGTAAAATTTGGTAAAAATGATTTGAGCATGTTTGATGAAATTGATTGTTGATGTATGCTTGAGTGATGATAACATGTGTTATACATGATCAATTTGATGAAAATTGGATTGGATCAATTTTTCCCCAAATCATTGGCTTGGCCGAATGGTGTGTGTGCCCTAAATGTCATGGTGATTTTTGTTTTTTGAATCATGGATGAGTTTGAAAGACTTGGAATTGTTGATTTATGATTTAATTGGATTAAAATCGAAATTGGACAATAAACCCTAATTGCCGTGACTTTGAAGCATGGAAAATGATATGATTTTTGATTCAATTGTGTTGGACATGTGTTGATGATAATTAGCATGATTAATTAAGTAATTGGTATTTTGGAAATGTTATTGGTTAATTAATTATGGCTGTACACTTTAGATTAATTTAATTATGAAGTTTGGAATTTTGTAATTTAATTAATTGGGCCAAATTTGGAATTGGGCTTGGTAAAGTGTATTTGGGCTTAATGGGCTTGGTTGGGCCAAGTTGGTTTAGGCTAATTGGTTGGATCCAATTGGGCCCAAAACCATATCCATGAAGTCCAAATATAACTAAATGGACCTTTAATTTTAATTTGGCCTAAATTGGTTTCTTGGCAAATAAGGGTGATTCCTTAAATGGGCTTTGGTATTTGGGTTTGACCCATATTGACCAAAGTCCATGCCTTATGAAATTAATTGAAAGCCCATTGGACTTTAATTAAATTGACATTGGATGTTAATTGGGCTTTAAGACCCGTAACGATTAGATTTGGAATCTAAGTCGTAAAGGCACATTAAACAGTGTAATTATTTAATTTAGAATTAAATATAGAATTAGTATTAAATACAAATTAAATTGGATTTAATATTTTAGTTTAATATAATTCAAGAATTCATACTTTGAGTACTTATTCGTAAAATGAGTTGGACTCGCGCAAAATCAAATCGTTGTTTGAACATTGGATGGTCATTAATTTCAGATTAATTAATTGGATTAGATTGATTGATAACATGCTTTGTGTGAATACATGGATGCGATGTATGAATAATGCATATCAGATGGATATTAGATGGGTGAGGGCAATTTTGGAAATTGTTGTAATAAATTTAGAATTTATTAAATTGGACCTGCGTGTCCAGCCTATTACCTCTTGACTCTTTGTATTTCTCTTCTCACCTATTCCCCTCAATGTAAATGAGGTTTCTTTAGAAGTGTTATGTAATTGGGTAGAAGTAATATTTGTGCTAGCGGGAGAGAGGAAATGGAGAGATTTGTTCTAGGAACAAAATGTGTTAAGTATCCATCCGTATATCATTATTATTTTATTTATACGTGCCTTATTATGTTTTTAGAATGCATGTTTAAGGGTGTATGATGATGAGACCTAATAAAGACAATTAATTTGTTGCCAATTACGCGAAAAACCCTCAATATATATTAAGCGTTTTTCCTTCCATTGAGTGATTCTTACTCAAGATCCAAGATTGGCACTAGTTTGTTGGCCAAAGTCAAGACCGTTGTCCATCGCGGATGTGTTTGAATCAAAAAGGCTTTGTTCCATATCATGTGTCTTATCCAATTTGTGATTTGTTGGCCAAAGTCAAGATCACTTCTTGTCCATCGACATCGATTACGAATCTTTCCAAGGTCAATGGGTCCCGCTTAACTGGAATCATTAAGTTTGTTATGCCAAAGCCAAAGCTTAATTGATTCAGAGGAAAAAGGTTAGGGAATATATTGGATATATTGGCATACATAAGATATATGTTTCGGACTTGGATGTCCACCTACTGGATCTAGGAATTGGATGAGATCCAATTGATCTTAGAGATCTACCTAGTTAATTATCATACAATTTGTTGGCCAAAGTCAAGATTGTGTGTTATTTAACGGGATCCTAGCCCACTAGGAAACAAGGTTTCCCGAGTACTCAACAGAGGGTTAGAGGCTCGCCGAAAAATAGTGGGAGGCAAGTATTAAATTTGCAAATTTGTTTAGATACTTGCCAATACGCGCTCATTTCAAATTTTTCGTCATCAAATTAATATATTAGTTGGACTAATATTTAATCGTTGTTTTAATTAAACAGTTGGACTGTATTCAAACTACTTCAATTATAGTTGATTATATAATTGGATTATAGTAATCAATATATTTGAATTTAAACTAATTAAATTATAATTGATTATATAGTTAGACTATAGTAATCATTATAATAAATAGTACCTAAAATCGTTGATTTGATAGTTAGACTATTGGAATCAAGATAAATGAAAGATTAGCGCTTGGAACATAATCCTGGGAGAAAATGTTTTTTAAAACGGCTTTAATTTTCAGATTGAGAATAAAATCTCAGGATAGTCCTGGGGACCGAGAAGTTACTTTATTTGATAGAGTGACGTCTCGCCTAAGCCCGGAGTTGAGCAAATAATAACATGATATTTGGAATATTCATGTGATGATAACTTTAGTGCTTAATCCGTTATGCTTGCCGCAAAGACTCTTAATTTCTTAATCAGAACTAAGGATTAGATTCTTATAGTATGATATTGAAATTGAACGATCTTCATAGATCTATCCTTAGATTTTAGAAGTACAAATTGCAATAGAAAACTCTTGGAGAGGTAATGGCTATACTCAAGGAGACAAAGCCAGAGTTTGCAATAAGGCAAGAAGCGCAAGGCGCATCTTACTTCGACATCCCAGAAGGCCAAGGCTTGGCCAAAGGCTTATGGGGTGTGGAAAAGGGGCAAAGGGAAAATCATTATAATCTTCTGGGAGACATAGGACTATCCAAAATGTCTGCCTAAACTGTGGCAAACGGGGTCACTGGAAGCGTGACTGCCGTATGGACAAGGCAGACATGAAGGAATTGAAGACGGGCAAGGCTCCGACTTCAAATATGTTTGTCATCAACATGTTCATTAGTAGTATTAAAATTGGATTTTAGATACAGATGTGGTATATAAATATACGTACTGGTGTGCAGAATCTGCTGATAAGCAGGATACTGACTTCAGTTGAGATTTATCTGTGAGTCAGAAACGGGACGACAGTCACTGTTTTAACCATAGAAACCTAAGTTTAGGAACTACCCTTCGGGTATGTACTTAAATTAGGAAACTGTTATAGAATGTAACTAGTTTGACTAGAAACATTATCTCTATATCAGGGTTTAACCCATTGCGGGTATACCTTTATATTCTAGAACACTAAAGTGTTTTATTTTATAAAGATGATATTGAGATAAACACATTAGATGTAAATAATAGTAATTATATTTTGAATATAAATAAATCTCAAACATATAACAGAACAAACAAATAGCTCAAACTGATTTATTAGATGAGACTTATTTGTGACATTGTTGTCTGGGACACAATTAACAAGACTCGTATATCCACACTTTCGAAGAGTGGATACTATGATGGATTTGATTCTATTCAAATAATGTCTACGAATTTAGTTTATTAGGCAAAGTGCCTGAAATACTTTTTACTTGGTAAAAGTTCAAATGCCATCGATCTGTTAGCCCTCGTTCATAGTGACATCAGTGGGCCCATGTCTAGCTAGGCTAGAGGTGGATATGAATACTTCGAAACCTTTACGGATGTGGCATCGCGTTATGGTTATGTGTTTCTTGTGAAACACGGATCAGAAACTTTTGATGAATTCAAAGTGTTTCGACACGAAGTAGACAGACAGACCGGCTAATTTATTAAAACCGTCATGGTTATACCATGATGGAAAATACTTAAGCAATAAGTTTCTCAAATACTTAAAAGAGTATAGTATTCTTTCAATGAGGACTCCTCCCGGAACATGTCAATTTGAAGGTGTGGTCCAAACAGAGAAATCAAATTTTGTTGGACATGATAAGGTTAATCATGAGTTGCTCTGAGCTACCATTTCCTTCAAAGGATACACATTAATCAGTGCAAAACTTATTTTGAATAAGGTTCCATAAAAATCTGTTAGACAGACTTCATATTAGATATAACAGGAAAGAAACTGGGTTTTCTCATTCCTGAAAATTTGGGAATGCTGAGCATATGTTTGGATGATACCAAACTAGAACCCAAATCAGATTAGTGCCTAATTTGTGGGTATCCTAGGGTAACCAAAGTATAATACTTATACAACTCACATGAGAACAATTAATTGTTGCTCACCATGCGGTTTTCCTAAGAGGAATACCGATATGCAGTGGTAAGTGGGAGGAAAGTGAAACTCGATGAAAATCAGAGTAATACTATTCCAGGCACCGATTCCTTAATGGAACACAAACAGTTCATCAAGGATGAAACTGTACCACAATCTTTGAATACACAAGAACCGCGTAAGTCGGAGAGAGTCAGGAAAACAACCTGAGAGGTATGGGTTTCTGATCTCACCTCGTAAAGATGTCAATCTTATTGAGGAATACCGAACTGACTACGTATGAGGAAGAGATACAAGGTATCGACTCCCTATTATGGCAAAGTGCCATGAAGTCCAAAATGGATTCCATGTATACCAACCAAGTTTAGACACTGGTTGTTGTACCGAAAGGAATTGTGCCTATTGGTACTATATAAGTCTTCAAGGAAGACATACATGGAAGGTAACATACCAACGTACTAAGCTGGGCTTGTAGTGAAAAGGTATCGTTATCAACATTGTGTCGATTACGATGAAACCTTTTACTAGTTGCCATGGTCAAATCCATTTAGATAATGCTTGCTAATGATGCATGTTTCATTTATGAATATGGCAGCTGAATGTCAAAATCACTTTCCTTAAATGGAAACCTTTTGGAGGATGTTTACAACATCCTGACGGTTTTGTCGTACCAAAATGAGCAAACAAGGTTTGCAAGTTAATTCGATCCATTTATGGATTGAAGCAAGCATTGCGTTCTTGGAATTATCCTTTTGATGTAATCATAATGGTATATGATTTAATTCAAAACGAAAATAATTCTTGTGTATATAAGGAGGTTAGTGGGAGCGCACTGACAGTGATTGTCCTAAAAATGATGATATGTCATTTCTTGGAAATGATATTCCCATAATATAGTCGGTGAAAGCTTGGCTTTCATGAAAATTCTCCGTAGAATTCTTGGGAGAGACAACTTTTATTCTAGGAATAAGGATCTATTGGGATAGATCTAAAAGTTGTTGGCACTCTCTGAGAAACCGTACATTGAATATATGTAAGCGACCTGGTGTCTCATATGTTTTGAGCATATGGAGTCACAATCAGGCCAATGCAATGATAGTCACTGGATTGATGTTAAGAACATTCATCAGTATCTTAGATGAACTAAGGATGCTTTTTTAAGCTATGGAGGAGGAGAACTTGAAGTGACTGGATTCACTGCTGCAAGTTTCCTAACGATAAAAAACGACTATAAGTCGTAATAAAGGTACTATAGTTTGAATAACGGAACAATGAGCTGGAAATCTTCCAAGCAAGATACTATGCCGAATAAACAACAAAAGCAGAATATTGCTGCAGCTGAGGCAACAATAGAAGCCTTTTGGATTGATAATAATCCTAATCAGATTAGGAGTAGTTCTGTTAGCAGCTGAGCTAGGCTACAACGCAGGCTAAAGATTTAATGGTCTCATCAACAATCCAGATATATACTTCAAATATTCATCTGATTCGTTCGGATCATACATCGTGGCGATGTGATGATCGAATAAATCACATCAGATGATAACACTGCAAATCCACTGAAGAAAGCATTTTCTCAGTAGAAGTTTGAGCAAACCATACATAGTTCGGGTGTAGGACACTTGAGTGATTGGCTATAGGCCAAGTGGGAGATTGTTGGACAATTATGACCCATAGCATCACTATTTGTATAGATCATGGTGTTGTTGTACAAATTAACTATGTGACAAAGGAAATTGCTCTTTTATCATTTGTAATTAGATTACCAAGATATATAAATGATAAAAGGTCCTTATGATTAGTTCCAGATTGAGATGATATGAGACAGTATCAATCCACAAAGGTTTAATCATTAAATATCCATAGTCGTAGTATTATCGAGATTGGACATCGATAATGCGGAATAGACTAGTATTACACTTGTGCACGTTGTGGGAGCATAACGGTATAGTTATCATATATTTGGGTATTGGATACTCATGCAAGTGTAATAGGAGGTTGTTTTTACTGATGGTACAGAAACAGCTTCGCTCTGGAAAGACACCTCAGAATTCCATTGGTAGTATGACTATGTGTCTATGGAAGTAGAATCAGGGTAGGTGTATTTGGTCTTAACCTGAGACTTGCACCGCTAATACTTGCGACAATCAATATACTTTGGTTTTGGTCGTCCAGGGCTTTAACAGGTTATGTGTGCGCCTCTTCTGGGTATATTGAGAATCGTAGTGTATTGGGTGTGATGTCAAGACAGAAGTATCACTCAGTCATAGTGGAGATGATGATGATCACGTAGGATACAGAACTGGGCTCTTATTACTGCAGTGATCGGGATATATGACTAGGTCATGATTATCCGATTAAAGATACTAGTTACCAGAGATCCGATTTTAGCTTCGTACGGGGCAGACACAATTCCAGCCCCAAGCCTGCACGTGACATCCGATGCTGGATCGCAATACGCAATACTACGTATACTACGCCTGATAAAGATTACATATTCCTTTAAGAATATTTCTGGAGAATTGGGTAGCACGATGCTTTGCTAGAAGCCAACTATGTCTTTTAAATCGGTAAAAACGTAGTACTAGGTACGTACGTGTTCGGATAGTCCGACGATCGGATTTACTGCCAACATCCGAATATCTCATTGGTCGCTTCTCGAAGATTCACCGATGACGTATGACTCGCACATAATTAATCTGGGATTAATTAGATGAGAGAGAAAATTAATCTAGGATTAATTACGGAGATATTTTATCTGGGTAAATATTATTTAAAGAGAGAGAACGATTAATTTGGAATTAATCGATAAAATAATATATTTGATATATTATACGAAATTAGATTTTACGCGGAATTAAAATTAGATTTTAATTCGGGCGAACGAGTTAATTTAGAATTAATTTGTTAGCGACGTGAATAGTAATTTTGCTAGGCATAATTATTTAATTAAATTTGATTAATTACGTCGTAACGGAAAATCGTTAATTCAGAATTAACGAACCCGAGCCCGTGAGTGTTGAGGGCCCACTCGAATTTCGAATCAAGTGCGGCCCACAAATCACATCACGCGTCACATCACCTGTCATTTTAGTGATGGATGTCAAGTCACATTTTTGTGATTGACAACTAGTCACTATTCATGATTTGGTGGTGTGGGCATTAATGCCATTTTGCCTCCAAAATTGTTTAAGTTTTTTTGGAAAAGCTTTTTACTAATTTTTGGTAAAGATTTTGGTATTAGTTGTATTAGGGTTTAGAAACCAAAGGACAACACAACACACAACAACTTCTTCTCTTTCCCTTCTCCTCCCAATTTCGGCCTTGGGCAAATTTCTTATTTCTCCATTTTTCTTGCTTGGCCGAGACATGTAAGAAGAAAAGGGAAATTTGTGGCAAAATTTCCTAGTGCTAGCACACAAAATGAATCATCTAAAGGTGATAGGGAAACAAACCCTTGAGCATGGAATCCATTCCCAAGCTTGGAGCTTGACCGAAAATCTTGGAGCACAAAGAAGAGCCATGGTCGAAATGTTGAACAAAATGACCCATAGCGTCACTATTTGTACAGATCACGGTGTTGTTGTACAAATAAACTATGTGACAAGGAAATTGCACTCTCATCATTGTGATTAGATCACCAAAATGTATAAATGAAGAGAGGTCCATATGATTAGTTCCTGGATTGAGATGATATGAGACAGTATCAGTCCACGAAGGATTAATCATTAAATATCCATAGCGGAGAGTATTATCGAGACAGGACATCGATAATGCGGAATATGCTAGTATTGCACTTGTGCGCGGTTGTGAGGGCACAAAGGCATAGTTCTCATATATTTAAGTAGTGGATACTTATGCAAGTGCGATAGGAGGTTGTGTTTCACCGATGGTACGGGAAACAACTTCGCTCTGGATAGACCCCTCGGAATCCAATTGGTATTATGACTATGTGTCTATGGGAGGCCGAAATCAGGGTAGGTGTGTATAGTCTTAACCTGAGACTTGCATCGCTAATACTTACGATAATCGATAGACTTTGGTCTTGGAGGTACAGGGCTTTAAACCGGTTCTGCGTACACCACTTCTGGGTTTATCAGAGAGTCGTAGTGTATGGGTGTGATGTCAAGACGGAAGTATCACTTCAGTTATAGTGGAGATGATGTCACGCAGGATATGGTATTAGTGCTCTTAAGTGTTGCGCAACCAATCAGGATATTCTGACCAGGTCATGAATATCCGATTATAGAGACTAGTTACCAGACATCCGACATGTGCTTCGGACGGGGCAGACACTTATCCAGCCCCAGCCCTAGCACGTGACTATCCGATACTGGGCCAATATACACAATACTACGGTATACTACGCTTGATACAGATCTATATATATCTTCCTGTAAGAATATTTCTGGAGAATGGGTAGGCATGGCGCTTTGCTAGAAGCCAACCTTGTCTTGTAAATCGGTATAAACGTAGTACGAGGTACTTACGTGTTCGGATAATCCGACGACCGTATTTACTGCCAACATATCCGGAGATCTCATGGGTCGCTTCCTGAAGATTCACCGATGACGTATGACTCGCACTTTAATTAATCTGGGATTAATTAGAAGAGAGAGGAAAATTAATCTGGGATTAATTACGGAGATATTTTATCTGGGATAAAATATTAATTAAAGAGAGAGAGAACGATTAATTTGGAATTAATCGATAAATAATATATTTGATATATTATTAGAATTGGATTTCGACGTAGAATTAAAATTAGATTTTAATTCGGGCAAACGAATTAATTTAGAATTAATTCGTTAGCGACGTGAATAGTGATTTCGCTAGGCGTAATCATTTAATTACGACGCGACCGAAAATTTGTTAATTGGAATTAACGAACCCGAGCCGAGAGCGATTGCGAGCGCATTCGCATTTCGAATTCAAGTGCGGCACACAAGTCACATCAAGCGTCAAATCGCTAGTCGCATCAATCGTCAAGTCACTTGTCACTTTGAGTGATGTGACATGACATGTTGTCACTTTATTAAAGTGGATGGATTGATGTGAATAGTGATTTAATTGTTGTGTTGAAAAAGTTTTAAAAGACTTTTGCTTTATGACTTTTGAATTAAAAGTAGTGTATATCATTTATTTAATTTACTTGGTAAATAAAATAATATATATATACTAAAAGGCTTTTCTCTCTCCCTCATGCCAAGACTTACGGTTTTAGGCTTTTGGAGCCAAAAACCCTTCACCTCTTCACGGTCTCCTTGGCTGATTCTTCTTCATCTTTTCTTCTGGTTTTGACCGAGCAAAGAGAACCAAGGAAGAAGATGTGGTGCTAGCACACACCTTGGGTTATACTATGGTGATAGGGAAACGAATTTGTGAGCTTGGAATTATTTTTGAAGCTTGAAGCTTGGAGCTTCCATGGAGGTCTTCAATAGCCGAATCTTCAAGGAACAAGATGGACCAAACCGAGCAGCCCCCTGTCAATAAGCTACTGCCGAGCTTCATGGAGGAGGCCAAAACATTTTTGTTCTTCTTTGCATCAAAACCGAATTCAATGTGAGTACATTCCGCACCTCATATGTGTGTATTCATGCGTTTTCTTGCTTGATTTGTTGATCTTGGGACCTATATTAGAACTCAACAATGGTATCAGAGCTATTATCAAGCATGAAAAATGTTAGGGTTTATTTTGGGCAAAATCGATTTTGACTTGTTTTGGTTAAATTGATTGTTTAAGCATGCTTGGATTGATGTTTAATTGAGATTGTGCATGATCAATTTCATGAAATTGGATTGGATTCAATTTTCCCTAAATTTTGGGCATGACAAATTGGGTAAAATCAATTGAAGCATGATTTGGTTGAATTGGTTGATTAAGTATGCTTGTATGTTGATTAATTGAAGTTGTGCATGATCAATTTCAAGAAAATTGGATTGGATCAATTTTCCCCAATTCTTTAGGTTGAACATGTAACTTGAAATTGGGTAAAATGTGTTTGAGCATGTTTTAATTAAATTGGATGTTTAAGTATGCTTAAAACATGTTTTATTGAGATTGTGTGTGATCAATTTCAAGAAAATTGGATTGGATCAATTTTCCCCAAATTGGAGGCATGGCCGAAAATTGGATAACCCTAATGTCTTGGTAATTTGTTTGTTTGATCATTGGATGACTTAAAAAACAATAGGGTAATGTTGTTTTGAAGATCAATTGGATTGAATTGTGATTTGGAACAATTTTCCTTCCCTTAATTAAGTGGCTTGGCCGAATTCAATTGGACATGAAATTCATTGTGATTTGTTGTTTGATTCATTGGATGAGTTGAATTGATTTGGTAAATTATGATTGTGGACTCAATTGGATTGAAACCGAATCGAATTGAAAAACCCCTAATTGCCGAGACTTGAAGCATGTAAATTGGGTTTAATTTTATTGAATTGTGTTGGACACTATTTGGTTGTTAAAGTGCATGATTAATTAGGCTAATTGATGTTTTAGAAATGTTAATTGGGTAATTGATTGTGTATTACACTTAGGCTAATTAATTGTGAAATTTGGAATTTTATAAGTTAATTAATTTGGGCTTGATTTTGGAATTGGGCTTGTTAGGTTGTAATGGGCTTTTGGGCTTTGTTGTAACAAAGTTGGGTTTAGGCAAAATTGGTTGGATCCAATTAGGCCCAAAACCGAATCCAAAAGGTCCAATTATGACTTAATGGACCTTAATTATTTAATTGGGCCTAATGGGCCAAAATTAATTAAAGGCTTATGGGGTAACTCCCGGATTGGATTTTGGTTGTTCGGTTTGACCCGCGTTGACAAAAAGTCCACGCCTTATAGAAAATTAATTAAAAGCCCATTGACTTTAATTAAATATAAACATTAGAGGTTAATCGGGCTTTGAGACCCGTTGCGATTAAATTGGAATTTAGTTAAAGGTTCGTTAATAAAGGTTGTGTAATATTTAATTTGGAATTAAATAGTGAATTAGAATTAAATGCGTATTAAATTGGATTTAATTATGTAGTTTAATTTAATTCAAGAATCGTACTTTGAGTACTTATTCGCAAAACGAGTTTGACTCGAGCAAAAATCAAATCGTTGTTTGAACATTGGATGATCACTAATTATCAGATTAATTAATTGAATTGATTGATAACATGCTTGTATGAATACATGGTTGCGATGCATGAATAATGTATATCGGATGGATATTAGTCGGGTGGGACAATTTTGGAAATTGTAATAAATTTGATTTATTAAATTGGACCTGTGTGTCCAGCCTTATCTCCTATTTCTTTGTATTCTCTTCTCACCTATTCCCCTCCATGTAAATGAGGTTTCTTTAGAAGTATAGTTTAACGGGTATAAGTAAATACATGTGCTAGCTTTGGAGAGAGAAAATGAGAGATTTGATCTAGGATCAATGTAAAGTATCCATCCGCGTATCATTATTATTTTATTTCATATGCGCTTTATTATATGTTTAGAATGCATGTTTAATGGGTATGATGATGAGACCTTAATAACGATAATAAATTGGTAGCCAATTTGCACGCGAAAAACCCTCGTTCAATATCAAGTGTTTTTCCTTCCATTGAGTGATTCTCACTCAAGATCCGAGATTGGCATTGGGTTGTTGGCCAAAGTCAAGCCCTTTGTCCGTCGAAGATGTGTTTGAATCACGAAGGCTTTGTTCCATATCGGTGTCTTGTCCAAGTTGTGGTTTGTTGGCCAAAGTCAAGACCACTTCTTGTCCATCGACATTGATTACGAAGCTTTCCATGGTCAATGGGTCACACTTGACTGGGATCACTAGGTTGTTTGTGCCAAAGCCAAGGCTTAGTTGATTCAGAGGAAAAAGGTTAGGTAATACATTGGATGTATTGGCATATATAAAATATATGTTTAGGATTTGGATATCCGCCTACTGGATCTAGGTATTGGATGGGATCCAATTGATCTTCGAGATCTACCTAGTTAATTATCATACAATTTGTTGGCCAAAGTCAAGATTGTGTGATATTAACGGGATCCTAGCCCACTAGGAAACACGGTTTCCGAGTACTCGACAGAGGGTTAGAGGCTCGCCGAAAAATAGTGGGAGGCAAGAATTGAATTTGCAATACTCGTTCAATTACTCGCCATATGCGCTCATTTAAATTATTTCATCGTTAGATTAAATGTTAGTTGGACTAATATTTAAATTGTTGTTTTAATAAACAGTTGGACTGTATTATTCTTGATTATATATAATTGGATTATATTAATCAATATATTTGAATTAATTGATTTCAGTTTACAGTTGATTTTATAATTGGATTATAGTAATCAATGTAATTGAGGTTAATTAATTTGGATTATATTTGATTATATAGTTGGACTATTATAATCATTTAATATATATAGTACCACTAATCGTTGATTAAATAGTTGGACTATTGTAATCGAGATAAAATTGAAAAAGTTGGATATTTAAAATATAATCTGGGATTAAAATATTTTAAATGATTTAATTTTCAAATTGGGAATAAATAATAGGTTACTTTATTTAATAAAATAACTTATTATACCTTAAGCCCAAAATAAGCAAAATAAGTAGAACATAAAGTCTTTGGAAGATTTATGTGATGATCACTTTAATGCTTATTTAATATACTTGTCATAAATCTAATTTTAGATTTAAGAAGTATTAAAATTGTAATTTATAATTCTTGGAGAATTAATTGATTATTCTAGAGAAGATAAAGTCAAAGTTTGCAATTGGGCATGTAGCACGAGGTACACATCGTTTCGATATTCCGAAACCCAAGGCTTGGCCAAAGGTTTCTGAAATATTGAAAAGGATAATTGACATATCCCAAAGTGACTACCATTTGGATATGGAAGACACAAAGGAATTAAAGAAAGGGCGAGGCTCTAACTTTAAAAAAAATATTTGTCAAAGTTATGTTCACTACTAGTATTGAAATTGGATTTTAAATACTTAGTGTGGTACATAAAAATATGTATTGATGTTCAGAATCCGCTATGAGCGGATACTGACTTCAAGCCGAGATTTCTCTGCGAATCGGAAACGGGACGAAGTCGCTGTTGTGTTTCGATCATAGATACCTAAGTTTAGGAACTACCCTTTGAGTATATACTTAAATTAGGAACTGTTATAGTAACTAGTTTGACTAGAAACATTATCTCTATATCACGTAAACCCGCTGTACGGGTTGTACCTTTATATTCTAAAACACTAAAGTGTTTCATTATATAAAGATGATATTGAGATATAAACACATTAGATGTGAATAACAGGATTTATATTTTGAATATAAATAATATCTCAAATATATAACATGACAAATAAATAGCTCAAATTGATTTGATCAGTTAAGAAACTTAATTGTGGCATAGTTGTCAGGGACACTACTAAACAAGAATCGTATATCCGCACTTTTGAAGAGCGGGTACTAGGACTGATTTGATTCCATTCAAATAAAGTCTACGAATCTAGTTTATTAGGTAAAGTACCTAAAATACTATTTACTTGGTAATAGTATAATTGCCACCGACCTGTTAGCCCTATTCATGGTGAAGTAAGTGGGCCCATATCTAGCTAGGCTAGATGTGAACATGAATATTTCGTGACCTTAAACGGATGTGGCATCACGTTATGGTTATGTGTTTCTTTTGAAGAACACAGATCGTAAACTTTTAGAGTTTCGACACGAAATAGACAAACAGATCGGCTATAGTATTATGCCGCCACGGTAAGACCGTATTGGAAAATACTTAAGCAGTAAGTTTCATATGTACTTGAAAGAGTATAATATTCTTTCAAATGAGGACTCCTCCCGGAACACGTCAAAGTGACGGTGTGTCCGAACGGATTAACCGAATCATGTTAGACATGATAAGATTAATCAGAGTCGCTCTGAGCTACCATTTCCTTCAACGGATAAGTTTTATCAGTGCAATAACTTATTTGAAATAAGGTTCCATATAAATCTATTTGACAGATGTCATATAGGATATGAATAGGGAAGAAACAAGGTTTCTCATTTCTGATAATTTGGGTATGCCAGGCATAACGTTTGGATTATACCAAACTAAGGACCCAAATTGGATAAGTGCCAATATAGGTTATCCTAAGGGAAACCATAAGTATAGTACTTATAAATCTCACATGAGAACAATGTGATTGTTGCTCACCATGCGGTTTTTCCTGAGAGGAATACCGATATGCAGTGGTCAGTGGGAGGATAGTGATACTCGATGAAAATCGGAGTAATACTGTTCAAGGCACAAGTCCATAATGGAACATATATAGTTCATCAATGATGAATCTGTACCATTAATCTTCGAATACACAAGAATTGAGTAGATCGGATAGAGTCAGATAACAACCTAGGCTATGGGTTTCTGATCTAACCTCATAAAGATGTCAATCTTATGAAGGTATATCCACCGACTACGTTTTGAGGAAGTGATACGAGGTATCGACTCCCTATTATGGCAAAGTGCCATGAGTCCGAAATGGATTCCATGTATAACAACTATTTTGGATACTAGTCGTTGTACCACAAGACATTGTGCCTATTGGTACATTAAACGTCTTCAAGGAAGACATACATGGAAGGCAACATACCAACGTACAAAGCTGGGCTTTTGACGGAAAGGTATCGTTATCAACATTGTGTTAATAACGATTCAACATTTTACCTGTTGCCATGGTAAATCCATTTTGAAGATGCTTGTTGATAACTGCATATTTCATTTATGAAATGTGTCAGTTGCAGATCAAAATCGCTTTCCTGAAAAGGAAACCTTTTGGAGGATGCTTACAACATCCTGACGATTTTGTATAACCGACAAACAAGGTTTGCGGGTTATTCGATCCAAGTTTGGATTGAAACAAGCATAAGGCTTCTTGGAACTGAAGTTTTGAAATAATCATAATGGTTTATGATTTGACAAAACGAATAATTCTTGTGTATATATGGAGGTTAGTGGAGGGCACTGACAATGAAATTACCATAAAGCAATCGGTGAAAGCTTGGCTTTCATAAGAATTCTCCGTAGAATTCTGGGGAGTAACAACCTTTATTCAAGGAATAAAGATCTACTGGTAGATTTGGAGTTGTTAACACTCTCTGGGAAATTGTACATTTAAAATGTACTTGATAGGGTGTCTCATACGCTTCGAGCATATGGAGTCACGATGAGGTCAATCCAAGTGATAGTCACTGGATTGAATGTTAAAAACATCTATTAGTATCTTAGAGAACTAAAGATGTTGTCTTAAATTATGGAGTAGGAGAACTTGAAGTGACTAGGATCACTGTTGCAAGTTTCCAAACCGGTAAATACTGCGGTACTATAAAAGTTTGAACACTGGGACAGTGAGCTGGAAATATTCCGAGCAAGATAACTGTTGCCGAATTAACAACAAATGCGGATTATTGCTGCAGCTGAGGCAGCAATAGAAGCCATTTGGATCGATAATAAATCTAATTAAATTAGATATAGTTCTTTTAGCAGCTGAGTTAGGCGTCACCCGGGCTAGGAATTAAAGGTCTCATCGACGATCCAGATATATACTTCTATATCATCTGATTCGTTCGGATCATACATCGTGGCGATTGTGATGATCGTATAAATCGCGTCAGAAGATAATTACACAAATCCGCTGACGAAAACCTTTCCTCAGCAATTTGGGCGAACCGTACATAGTTCGGATGTTAGACACTCGAGTGACTGGCTATGTGCCAAGTGGGAGATTGTTGGACAAAATGACCCATAGCGTCACTATTTGTACAGATCACGGTGTTGTTGTACAAATAAACTATGTGACAAGGAAATTGCACTCTCATCATTTGTGATTAGATCACCATAAATGTATAAATGAAGAGAGGTCCATATGATTAGTTCCTGGATTGAGATGATATGGATTCCATGTATAACAACTATTTTGGATACTAGTTGTTGTACCACAAGACATTGTGCCTATTGGTACATTAAACGTCTTCAAGGAAGACATACATGGAAGGCAAAATACCAACGTACAAAGCTGGGCTTTTGACGGAAAGGTATCGTTATCAACATTGTGTTAATAACGATTCAACATTTTACCTGTTGCCATGGTAAATCCATTTAGAAGATGCTTGTTGATAACTGCATATTTCATTTATGAAATGTGTCAGTTGCAGATCAAAATCGCTTTCCTGAAAAGGAAACCTTTTGGAGGATGCTTACAACATCCTGACGATTTTGTATAACCGACAAACAAGGTTTGCGGGTTATTCGATCCAAGTTTGGATTGAAACAAGCATAAGGCTCTTGGAACTGACGTTTTGAAATAATCATAATGGTTTATGATTTGAATCAAAACGAAATAATTCTTGTGTATATATGGAGGTTAGTGGGAGAGGGCACTGACAATGAATTACCATAAAGCAATCGTGTGAAAGCTTGGCTTTCATAAGAAATTCTCCGTAGAATTCTGGGGAGTAACAACCTTTATTCAAGGAATAAAGATCTACTAGGATAGATTTGGAGTTGTTAACACTCTCTGTGGAAATTATACATTTAAAATGTACTTGATAGGGTGTCTCATACGCTTCGAGCATATGGAGTCACGATCAGGTCAATCCAAGTGATAGTCACTGGATTGAATGTTAAGGACATCTATTAGTATCTTAGAGAACTAAAGATGCTGTCGTAAATTATGGAGTAGGAGAACTTGAAGTGACTAGGATCACTGTTGCAAGTTTCCAAACCGGTAAATACTGCGGTACTATAAAAGTTTGAACACTGGGACAGTGAGCTGGAAATATTCCGAGCAAGATAACTGTTGCTGAATTAACAACAATGCAGATTATTGCTGCAGCTGAGGTAGCAATAGAAGCCATTTGGATCGATAATAAATCTAATTAAATTAGATATAGTTCTTTTAGCAGCTGAGTTAGGCGTCAGCACAGGCTAAGGAATTAAAGGTCTCATCGACGATCCAGATATATACTTCTATATCATCTGATTCGTTCGGATCATACATCGTGGCGATGTGATGATCGTATAAATCGCGTCAGAAGATAATTACACAAATCCGCTGACGAAAACCTTTCCTCAGCAATTTGAGCGAACCGTACATAGTTCGGGTGTTAGACACTCGAGTGACTGGCTATGTGCCAAGTGGGAGATTGTTGGACAAAATGACCCATAGCGTCACTATTGTACAGATCACGGTTGTTGTGTACAAATAAACTATGTGACAAGGAAATTGCACTATCATCATTTGTGATTAGATCACCATAAATGTAAAATGAAGAGAGGTCCATATGATTAGTTCCTGGATTGAGATGATATGAGACAGTATCAGTCCACGAAGGATTAATCATTAAATATCCCTAGCCGGAGTATTATCGAGACAGGACATCGATAATGCGGAATAGGCTAGTATTGCACTTGTGCGCGTTGTGAGGGCACGACGGCATAGTTCTCATATATTTAAGTATTGGATACTTATGCAAGTGCGATAGGAGGTTGTGTTTCACCGATGGTACGGGAAACAGCTTCGCTCTGGATAGACCCCTCGGAATCCCATTGGTATTATGACTATGTGTCTATGGGAGGCCGAAATCAGGGTAGGTGTGTATAGTCTTAACCTGAGACTTGCATCGCTAATACTTACGATAATCGATAGACTTTGGTCTTGGAGGTACAGGGCTTTAACCGGTTCTGCGTACACCACTTCTGGGTTTATCAGAGAGTCGTAGTGTATTAGGTGTGATGTCAAGACGGAAGTATCACTTCAGTTATAGTGGAGATGATGTCACGCAGGATATGGTATTAGTGCTCTTAAGTGTTGCGCAACCAATCAGGATATTCTAACCAGGTCATGAATATCCGATTATAGAGACTAGTTACCAGACATCCGACATGTGCTTCGGACGGGGCAGACACTTATCCAGCCCCAGCCCTAGCACGTGACTATCCGATACTGGGCCGATATACACAATACTACGGTATACTACGCTTGATATAGATCTCTATATATATTCCTGTAAGAATATTTCTAGAGAATTGGGTAGGCTTGGCGCTTTGCTAGAAGACAACCTTGTCTTGTAAATCGGTATAAATGTAGTACGAGGTACTTACGTGTTCGGATAATCCGACGACCGTATTTACTGCCAACATATCCGGAGATCTCATGGGTCGCTTCCTGAAGATTCACCGATGACGTATGACTCGCACTTTAATTAATCTGGGATTAATTAGAAGAGAGAGAAAATTAATCTGGGATTAATTGCGGAGATATTTTATCTGGGATAAAATATTAATTAAAGAGAGAGAACGATTAATTTGGAATTAATCGATAAAATAATATATTTGATATATTATTAGAATTGGATTTCGACGCAGAATTAAAATTAGATTTTAATTCGGGCGAACGAATTAATTTAGAATTAATTCGTTAGCGACGTGAATAGTGATTTCGCTAGGCGTAATCATTTAATTACGACGCGACCGAAAATTTGTTAATTTGGAATTAACGAACCCGAGCCCGAGAGTGATTGCGAGCGCATTCGCATTTCGAATTCGAGTGCGGCACGCAAGTCACATCAAGCGTCAAATCGCTAGTCGCATCAATCGTCAAGTCACTTATCACTTTGAGTGATGTGACATGACATGTTGTCACTTTATTAAAGTGGATGTTTGATGTGAATAGTTGATTTGAGTTGGTGAAAAAGCTTTTAAAGACTTTTGCTTTATGACTTTTGAATAAAAGTAGTGTATATCATTATTTAATTTACTTGGTAAATAAAATAATATATATATACTAAAAGGCTTTTCTCTCTCCCTCATGCAAGACTTACGGTTTTAGGCTTTTGCAGCCAAAAACCCTTCACCTCTCTCACGGTCTCCTTGGCCGATTCTTCTTCATCTTTTCTTCTGGTTTTGACCGAGCAAATGAGAAGGAAGGAAGAAGATGTGGTGCTAGCACACACCTTGGGTTATACTATGGTGATAGGGAAACGAATTTGTGAGCTTGGATTATTTTTTGAAGCTTGAAGCTTGGAGCTTCCATGGAGGTCTTCAATGGCCGAATCTTCAAGGAACAAGATGGACCAAAATCGAGCAGCCCCCTGTCAAATATAGCTACTGCCGACTTCATGGAGGAGCCAAAACATTTTTGTTCTTCTTTGCATCAAAACCGAATTCAATTTGAGTACATTCCGCACCTCCTATGTTGTGTATTCATGCGTTTTCTTGCTTGATTTGTTGATCTTGGGACCTATATTAGAACTCAACACGAAAGTCACAAGGATGGAGCAAGGAAAATTTTTGTTGTTCCTCGTATCGCAAAAGCCGATCAAAGTGAATATTCCGCAACTTAACTTTGTTGTATTCACACATGTTTTTCGCTTAAATCGATCTTGGTTTGACCTTAGAAACCCGACACTCCATATGAAATATGGACAGGAAAGAAATCGGGTTTCTCATTCCTGAAGATTTAGGATGTTGGGCATACGTTAAACGTTTGGATGGTACCAAACTAGACCCCAAATCGGATAAGTGCCTATTTGTAGTTTATCATAGGGAAACCAAAGGATATTACTTCTACAACCCACCAGAGAACAAGGTATTTGTTGCTCTCCATGCGGGTTTCCTAAGAGGAATTCCTAAATGCAGTGGTAAGTGGGAGGAAAGTAGAACTCGATGAAAAATCAGAGTGACAATGTTCCTGGCACCGATCCTCTTAGGGAACACGAAAAATTCACCAGGGATGAGACTGTTCCACAATATTCTAATACACAAGAACCGCGTAGTTGGAGAGAGTCAGAAAACAACCTTAGAGGTATGAGTTTCTGATCTTTCCTCATGTAGATATTAATCTTATTAAGGAAAATGAACCGGCTACGTATGGGGAAGTGATACAAGGTATTGAATCCGCTTTATGGCAAGAGGCCATGAAGTCCAAAATGGATTCCATGTATACAACCAAGTTTGGACACTAGTTAATGTACCAGAAGGCATTGTGCCTATTGGTAGCAAATGAGTCTTCATGGTGAAGACATACATGGATGGCAACAAACAAACGTACAAGCTCGGCTTGTAGCGAAAGGCTATCGTCATCAACATGGTGTTGATTACGATGAAACCTTTTACCCGTTGCCATGATTAAATTCATTCGGATAATGCTTTCTATAGCTGCATATTTCGATTATGAAATATGACAGTTGGACGTCAAAACCGCTTTCCTTAACGGAAACCTTTCGGAGGATGTTTATATAAAACAGCCTGACGGTTTTATCAATCCAAAACATGCAAACAAGGTTTGCAAGTTAAATCGATCCATTTATGGATTGAAGCAAGCATTGCATTCTTGGAACCAACGTTTTGATGAGATCATATTACAATATGGCTTCATTCAAAACGAAGATGATTCTTGTGTATATAAGAAGGTTAGTGGGAGCGCACTGACATTGATTGTCCTATACGTTGATGATGTATTGCTTCTTAGCAATGACATTCCTATATTAAAATCGGTGAAAGTTTGGCTTTCATTAAAATTATCCATAGAAATACTTGGGAGAGACAACCTTTATTCTAGGAATATAGATCTATTAGGATAGATCTAAAAGTTGTTGGCACTCTCCGAGAACTCGTACAATGACAAAGTGTTGAAGAGATTCAACATGGATCAGTCCTAGAATGGACTACTTCCAGTGTCACATGGCGTCTCTCTATCTAAGGACATGTGTCCTAAAACTCAAGATGAGAGAGATTCAATGAATCAGATCCCGTTCGCTTAAGTAGTCGGATAGATCATGCATGCCATGACATGTACACGACCTGGTGTCTCATATGCTTTGAGCATCCGTAGTCACTATCGGGCCGATCCGGGTGATGGTCACTGGATTGATGTAAAGAACATCCTTTAGTATCTTAGACGAACTAATGATGCTTTCTTAAAATATAGGGAATGAGAACTTGAAGTGACTAGGTTCATCGATGCAAGTTTCCAAATCGATAAATACGACTGTAATTCGCAATAAGGGTACATATTTTGTAACGACGAAACAGTGAGCTGTAAATCTTCCAAGCAAGATACTGTTGCCAATTCAACAACAAAAATGTTATACATTGCTGCGGCTGAGGCAGCAAAAGAAGCATTTTGGATATATAAAATTCCTAATTGGATTAGGAGTAGTTCTGTTAGTAGCTGAGCTGGGCTACAACACAGGCTAAGGAACACGGTCTCATCAATGATCCAAGTATGTACTTCGACGGTTTCATCTGATTCGTGAGATCACACATCGTGGCTATCTGATGATCAAAAAGATCATTTCAGATGTTAACCTTGCAGATCCGCTGACCGAAAGCTATTTCTCAGCAAAGGTTTGAGAGACTCGTACATAGTTCAAGTGTTGGACACTTGAGTGATTGGCTATAGGCCAAGTGGGAGATTGTTGGATAATTATGACCCTTAGCATCACTATTTGTAAAAGACATGGTGTTCTTTGTACAATTTAACTATGTGACAAAGGAAATTACTCTTTCATCATTTTGTAATTGGATTACTTGGATATATAAATGATAAAAGTCCATATGATTAGTACCAGATTAATAAGATATGAGACAATATTAATCAACGAAAGATTTAATCATTAAATATCCATAGTCATAGTATTATCAAGAGTGGACATCAATAATGCGGAATAGACTAGTATTACACTTGTGCGCGTTATGGAAGCTTAACGGCATAGTTCTCATATATTTAAGTATTGGATACTTATGCAAGTGTGATATGAGGTTCTGTTAGTTGTTAGACTGGGAACAGCTTCGCTCTGGATAGACCCCTCAGAATCCCATTGGTTGTATGACTATGTGTCTATGGGAATCCGAATCAGGGTAGGTGTATTTGGTCGTCCGGGGCTTTAACAGGTTTTGTGTACTCCTCTTCTGGGTTTACTGAGAATCGTAGTGTATTGGGTGTGATGTCAAGATGGAAGTATCACTTCAGTCATATGGAGATGATGATCACGCAGGGATACAAAACTAGTACTCTCAAATGCTACAGCTATTAGGATAGTATGACTAGGTCAGGATTATTCGATTAAAGAGACTAGTTGCTAGTGATCCGATATATGCTTCGTACGAGGCATACACAATTCCAGCCCTAGGCCTAACATGTGACATCCGATATGGATCGTAATATGCAATACATTGTATACTCAGCATTAAGATCTACATGAAAGATTTGGGAGAAGCAGCCTACATCCTCAGCATTAAGATCTACCGTAATAGATCTAAGAGAGGTAATTTAATGTTTTGAAAAGATTCAAAATGGAATATTCCAAAAGAGGTAATTTACCTACTTGTCATGGAATCAAATTATCTAAGAAGCAATGTCCACATACTCTTTCAGATAGAGAGCATATGAGTATGATCCCTTATGCTTCAACAATAGGATCGATCATGTACGCCATGCTATGTGCAAGACCTGATGTCTCTTATGCTCTTAGCATAACGAGCATGTATCAAGCAAATCCTGGTGAGCAACACTGGGCAGCTGTCAAAACAATCCTCAAGTATATGAGAAGAACTAAGGATATGTTCTTGACATATGAAGAATGTTCTGAGATGAAAGTCATTGATTACTGTGATGCGAGCTTTCAGACCGATAAGGATGACAACAGATCACAAACATTATACATGTTTACTTTGAATGATGGAGCTGTCAGTTGGAAAAGCTCAAAGTAGTCAGCTACAACGGACTCCACCACTGAAGCCTAGTATATTGCAACATCTGAGGCAGCTAAAGAAGCAGTCTAGATAAAGAAGTTCATCACGGAGCTGGAAGTGCTTCCCGCGATAAAGAATGGCGTCACAATGTACTGTAACAACACATGCGCCATTACTCAATCGAAGGAAACATGGTCCCACCAGAAATCCAAGCATGTACTCATGCGATTTCATCTCATCAGGGAGATTGTTGAGAGAAAATAAGTTATTATAGAGAAAATACCCACAAAAGATAATCTTGCAGATTCTCTGACTAAGGGCTGACTCAACAAAAGCAAGATAGGCACACCCGAGAGTATGGTGTCCAGATTCATACTAGTTGGCTATAGTGCAAGTTGGAGATTGTTAGGGATATGCCCTATACCCAACTTGTGGATGGGCTATATGTACATGTATTTGTAATATTTTCATTAATTAATAAAATGACAATCTTTATTATACGTGTCTTACATAACTTATATGAATCACCAAACACTGTAATAAAGCCCTTGGAGTAATAAGATGATGGCTTCCACGCCTTATGAGAATCATTACTCTTAAACGTTCATAGTCATAGTTTTGTGAATAATCTGGGCGTTCACAAAGCGGTGAGACTAGCATGATGATATGATCCGCCCTTAAGTGGGGTAGCCGATCCCATAGGCTACTAGCGGAGATCTGTCCGCTTGGTGTGTCACATGGATGCATGAGTTGCTCGTTTCCATCGAACTGACCGCCGAAATTTTTCACATGGAGTGTTTATCCCATGTGTCTGTGAGAACTTTCATGTATCGATTGTATGACTAGTCCTTAGATTTGAGGTCTTTACAATCTTATGTGTGGATCAAATAACTTTGACATTCTCCTTCCCCGGTTCAAAAGATCCGGTCATAAGGGTATGATTGGGTCATTTGTTGAAACACATGAATTTTGTAAAGATACAACAGAGAATCGCCACTCTCTCAGATAATATTTTCTTATAAGAGTAGTATTCCAGTTTGCGGGTTGATATATGTGATCAGTGCTTAAGACTGTGGCCGCAGCGGAAGAATCATGTGAGATTCTTGGGTTAGCACGATTAATGACACTACCAACATCATACATTTGACTATATGGGTGGACACTTTCCATACCCTAGGTCAAACGGTGGGGATATAGTGAGGCGATGGACTGTATCATATGTAAATTGCATACAAAATGGTTATATATATCATTCCTTCTCATTTGGATAAATAAATAAATAAATAAATAATGTGAATAGTAACATGAATAGTAAATTAAGATCCAATGGCTAAGATTAAATTACCATTTATCCCATATCGGATTCTTAATTAATTTTGTTGTCTTTGGAGCACCTATATAAACCTAAAGAATTCTTTACAAATTTTTTGCACCAAACCTTTCATATCTTGGGTTTATATAAGTGAGCAATTCTAAAGTTTACGAGTAAGCCATTGATTTTGAGGATCCTTAAGTCTAATTGACTAGAGGAACCTCGAGTTAAAATTTTTGAGGTATTTGCCTAGGCTAGCACCAAAGGCAAAATACCCGTGCACTCAAGGCGTAGTCTTGCCGTTGAGTTTTGGCTTTGGTGTGTGCAGCTTTGGAGGCCACACACTTAGGTGGATCTTTGGAACGTGGAAGAGCTTGCTGAGTTCGAGAAAAGCTTGTAGATTGGAGGGAGGACTGGAGGAGTCTTCGGTTCAAGTAAGTCTTTTTCTTTCTTTATTTTAATTAGAGTTCTTATGATAGTTAGCATGTTTAGGTTTATGTTCTTTGCATGTTTTATGAGTTTTTATGCTTAGAATATATAATAACATGCCTAGGCTTGTAGAATAATCAAAACAAATGGGTATTGGGCAAAGGGATAACGACATCATAATTATTTTTCTTGATTTTCCGCTACGCACTCGCGGCCGCTTCCCAATAGCATTTTAGCAGGAAATTTACATTTTTGCCCTTTTTGTCCGTTTTTAACTGTTTTGGCCCCGAATTGCCTCCAGAGAGTCCTGTTATTTTATTTATCTACAAAATAACACAAAACACAACAAAATATTCACAAAACTCAAGAAACTATACAAAATATTAAGTGAAATGGACGGTAAATATAGATATATTTACTGCTTATCACACCCCCAAACCTAACATTTTGCTAGTCCTCGAGAAAAGCAACAAAATAAAATAACATAAACATCTTTAAAATAAAATTAAACTAAGACACTTTCGTAGGGATCACGGTTGCATTTAGTGTATGCAAAAAGTCTTTAAACCCCTAGGTGTCCCTAATGGGCGAGTTGTAGTCTCGTGAGGGCTTACAGCGACGATACCCACAAACGTCAATCTAATGCACATAAAAGAAAAAAGATAATAAAACTAATGCACACAAAAGCAAAAAGACAAGAGAAAAGAGAATAAACAAGTTAGTGACTAAACAAGTGAAACTTCTTATACAAGTTAGTAGTTGTTTTCTTTCTTTCTAAATTACCGAGTAAGTAAATTCTTAGATTATTTTTATCATTCTCTATATACACAACCAACAAAGTATTAGTCAAGTCATTGTGCCCACAATATTCATAAGTGTAGTTGAAAAGAGAGTAATATTTTTGTCCTAAAGTTATATCAGACTTCACACATTTTTTAGCAATGGAATATATAAATTTTTTTTTTTACGTAAAATAAATAAAGCAACATCTTCAATCCATGTAGCGAGCTTTGGGCCAGTGACTCCCAAAACAGTTGGCTTTAGGGTACTAGGTGTTAAGACACCCCTACAAACTTAATTACCCAGATTTCAGATCTCCTTTTATTTTTATAACATCTTCGATCTATGTAGCGAGCTTTGCGCCAGTTATGACCCATAGCATCACTATTTTGTAAATGATATTGTATTATTGTACAAAATTAAATATGTGGTAATGAAATTGCCTTTTACCATTTTGTAATTTATTTACTTTGATATGTAAATGGTAAAAGTCCCTATGATTAGTTCCGGGTTGAGATGATATGAGACAGTATCAATCCATAAAGGTTTAATCATTAAATATCCATAGTCGTAGTATTATCGAGATTGGACATCGATAATGCGGAATAGACTAGTACTGCACTTGTGCGTGTTGTGAGGGCACAACGACATAGTTCTCATATATTTAAGTATAGGATACTTATGCAAGTGCAGTAGGAGGTTGTGTTTTACCGATGGTACGGAAAACAGCTTCGCTCTGGATAGACCCCGCGGAATCCCATTGGTAGTATGTCTGCGTGTCTATGGGAGTCCGCTTCAGGGTAGGTGCATATGGTCTTAACCTGAGACTTGCATCGCTAGTACTTACGACAATCGGTAGACTTTAGTTTTGGTCGTCCAGACTTTACAGTAAGGTTCTGTGTACACCTCTTCTAGGTTTATTGAGAATCGTAGTGTATTGGGTGTGATGTCAAGATGGAAGTATCACTTCAGACATATGGAGATGATGATCGCGCAGGATACAGAACTAGTACTCTATAATGGTTGCAACCATCGGGATAATATGACAAGGTCAGGATTATCCGATTCAAAGAGACTAGTTGTTTGATGTCCGATATATGTTTCGTACGGGGCAGACACATCTCCAGCCCCAGGCCTTACATGTGATCATCCGATACTGGATCGCAATATACACTATACTGCGGTATACTACGCCTGTTATAGATCTTATATTCCAGTAAGAATATTTCTGGAGAATTGGGTAGGCATGGCTTTTTGCTAGAGGCTAACCTTGTCTTGTAAATCGGTAAAAATGTAGTACTTGGTACGTACGTGTTCGGATAATCCGACGACCGTATTTACTGCCAACATATCCAGAGATCTCTTGGGTCGCTTCCCGAAGATTCACCGATGACGTATGATTCGAACTTAATTAATCTGGGATTAATTGCGGAGAGACTTTATCTTGGATAAAGTACTATTTGAAGAGAGAGAAAGATTAATTTGGAATTAATCGTTAAAATAATATATTCGATATATTAAACGAAATTCGATTTCGACGAGGAATTAAAATTAGATTTCAATTCGGGCAAACGATTTAATTTGGAATTAATTCGTTAGCGACGTGAATAGTAATTTTGCTAGGCACAATTATTTAATTAAATTTGATTTAATTAACGTCGCGATGGAAGTTCGCTAATTCGGAATTCGCGATGGATGTGGAAAAAGTGTATCTAATACCACTTTTAATTTTCCAAAAAATCAATTAATTGATTTCAAAAATCAAAACAATTACCAAATATTTAAATATATTAAATGTCTATTATGCCATCACACTTGAGTGTATTACACTCCACCATCAATTTCCATCAATCAATCAAATCAAGTGACAAGTTGTCACATCACTCAAAGTGACTAATGATTTGACGCTTGATTTGAATTGCGTGCCGCACTCGAATTCGAAATGCGAATGCGCTCGCAAACAATCTCGGGCTCGGGTTCGCTAATTCTAAATTAACGAATTTTCCATCGCGACGCAATTAAATGATTATGCCTAGTAAAATCACTATTCACATCGCGAACGAATTAATTCTAAATTAACTCATTCGCCCGAATTAAAATCTAATTTTAATTCCGCGTCGAAATCCAATTTCGTTTAATATATCGAATATATTAATTTATCGATTAATTCCAAATTAATCGTTCTCTCTCTTTAAATGATATTTTATCCTAGATAAAATATCTCCGCAATTAATCCCAGATTAATTTTCTCTCTCGTCTAATTAATCCCAGATTAATAAAATTACGAGTCATACGTCATCGATGAATCTTCGGGAAGCAGCCAATGAGATCCCCGGATATGTTGGAAGTAAATTCGGTCGTCGGACTATCCGAACACGTAAGTACCTAGTACTACGTTTATACCGATTTACAAGACAAGGTTGGCTTCTAGCAAAGCGCCATGCCTACCCAATTCTCCAGAAATATCCTTACAGAAATATAAGGATCTATATCAGGCGTAGTATACATAGTACTGCGTATTTCGATCCAGTATCGGATGATCACGTGCTAGGCCTGGGGCTGGATTTGTGTCTGCCCCGTACGAAGCACATGTTGGATGTCTGGTAACTAGTCTTTATAATCGGATAAACCTGACCTTGTTATTTTATCCCGATGACTGCAGTATATAAGAGAACCAATATCGTATCCTATGTGACCATCATCTCCTTATGACTGGAGTGACACTTCCGCCTTGACATCACACCCAACACACTACGATTCTCAATATACCCAGCAGAGGCGTACACATAACTTGTTAAAGCCCTGGATGACCAAAACCAAAGTATATTGATTGTCGCAAGTATTAGCGGTGCAAGTCTCAGGTTAAGACCAAATACACCTACCCTGATTTCGGACTTCCATAGACACATAGTCATACTACCAATGGAATTCCGAGGGGGTCTATCCAGAGCGAAGCTGTCTCCCGTACCATTGGTAAAGCACAACCTCCTATTACACTTGCATGAGTATCCTATACCCAAATATATGAAAACTATACCGTTATGCCCTCACAACGCGCACAAGTGTAATACTAGTCTTTTACGCAATTATCGATGTCCAATCTCGATAATACTCTGACTATGGATATTTAATGATTTATCCTTCGTGGACTGATACTGTCTCATATCATTCTCAATCCAGGAACAAATCATAAGGACCTCCTATCATTTATACATCTTGGTGATCTAATCACAAATGATAAGAGAGCAATCTCCTTTGTCACATAGTTAATTTGTACAACAACACCATGATCTGTACAAATAGTGACGCTGTGGGTCATAATTGTCCAACAGAGGGGTCTATCCAGAGCGAAGCTGTTCCCGGTCCAATGGCTAACAGAACCTCCTATCACACTTGCATAAGTATCATATACTTAAATATATGAGAACTATGCCGTTAAGCTTCCATAACGCTCACAAGTGTAATACTAGTCTATTCCGCATTAACGATGTCCAGTCTCGATAATACTATGACTATGGATATTTAATGATTAAACCATTCATGGATTAATATTGTCTCATATCTTATTAATCCAGAATTAATCATAAGGACTTTTATCATTTATATATATTCAAGTAATCCAATTACAAAATGATAAAATAGCAATTTCATTTGTCACATAGTTAATTTGTACAAAAACCACAATGTCCTTTACAAATAGTGATGATATGGGTCATAATTGTCCAACAATCTCCCACTTGGCTCATAGCCAATCAATCAAGTATCTAACACCTGAATTATGTACTTGTCGGTCAAACTTTTGCTGAGAAATAGCTTTCGTCAGCGGATCTGCAATGTTGTCATCTAAAGCGATCTTTTCGATCTTCACATCGCCACGATGTATGATCTCACGAATCAGATGGAAACGTCGAAGTACATGCTTGGATCATTGATGAGACCACGGTTCCTTAGCCTGCGATATAGCCCCGTTATTGTCACAATACAAAGGAACGGGCTCAGCTACTGACGGAACTACTCCTAATGCAATTAGGAATTTACGGATCCAAACTGCTTCTTTTGCAGCCTCAGCTGCAGCGATATATTCCGCTTCTGTTATTGAATCAGCAACAGTCTCTTGCTTAGAAGATTTCCAGCTTACTACTCTATTGTTCAAACAAAATATATACCCAGATTGCGACTTAGAGTCGTCTTTATCGGTTTGGAAACTTGCATCGGTGAACCCAGTCACCTCAAGTTCTCCATCTCCATATACTAAGAAAGCATCCTTAGTTCGTCTAAGATACTTAAGGATGTTCTTAACAGCAATCCAAAGACCATCACATGGATCGGCCTGATAGTGACTGCACATGCTCAAAGCATATGAGACATCGGGTCGTGTACATATCATGGCATACATGATCGATCCGACTGCAGAAGTGAATGGGATCCGATTCATGGTATCTCTCACATCTTGTGTTTTAGGACACATGTCCTTAGATAGAGAGACGCCATGTGACACTAGAAGCAGACCCCTCTTTGACTGATCCATGTTGAATCTCTTCAACACTTTGTCAATATACAAGCTCTGGGAGAGTCCAAGCAGCTTTCTAGATCTATCCCGGTAGATCTTTAGTCCCAGAATAAAGGTTGCTTCTCCCATATCCTTCATGGAGAATTTTAATGAAAGCCAAGCTTGCACCGATTGTAGCATGTGAATGTCATTGCCAATAAGCAATACATCATCAACGTATAGGACAATGAATGTCAGTGCGCTCCCACTAACCTTCTTATATACACAAGAATCATCTTAGTTTTGAATGAAATCATATTCTTTTATGATCTCATCAAACGTTGGTTCCAAGAACGTGATGCTTGCTTTAATCCATAAATGGATCGATTTAACTTGCAAACCTTGTTTGCATGTTTTGGCCAGACAAAACCGTCAGGCTGTTGCATATAAACATCCTCCAAAAGGTTTATGTTAAGGAAAGCAGTTTTGACGTCCATCTGCCATATTTCATAATCGAAATATGCAGCAATAGCAAGAATTATCCGAATGGATTTAATCATGGCAAAAGGGGAAAAAGTTTCTTCGTAATCGACATCATGTCTGTCTTTCGCTACAAGCCTAGCTTTGTATGTTTGTATGTTGCCATCCATGTCTGTCTTCTTCTTGAAGACCCATTTTCAACCAATCAACTTAACGCCTTCTGGTGCATCAACCAGTGCCCAAACTTGGTTGGTATACATGGAATCCATTTCGGACTTCATGTCCTCTTGCCATAAAGTGGAGACGGTACCTTGTATCGCTTCCTCATACGTAGTCGGCTCATTATCCTCAATAAGATTAATATCTACATGAGGTGAGATCAGAAACCCATACCTCTCAGGTTGTTTTCTGACTCTCTATGATCTACGTGGTTCTTGTGTATTAGAAGATTGTGGTACAGTCTCATCCATTATGAACTGTTCGTGTTCCGTTAGGGAGTCGGTTCCAGGAACAGTATCAGTCCGATTTTCATCGAAAACTACTTTCCTCCTACTTACCACTGTATTTAGGAATTCCTTTTCGAGGATAACCACATGGAGAGCAACAAATACCTTATTATCTTGTGGGTTGTAGAAGTAATATCATTTTGGTATCCCTAGGATAACCTACAAATAGGCACTTATCCGATTTGGGTTCTAGTTTGGTACAATCTAAACGTTTAACGTATGCCGAGCATCCCCAAATCTTCAGGAATGAGAAACCCGGTTTCTTTCCTGTCCATATTTCATATGGAGTCTGTCTAACAGACTTTGACGGAAACTTATTCAAAATAAGTATTGCACTGTTCAATGCGTATCCCCAGAAGGAAATTGGTAGCTCAACGCGACTCATCATAGACCTTACCATGTCTAATAAAGTTTGGTTTCTCCGTTCGAACACATCGTTTAATTGAGGTGTTCCGGGAGGAGTCCACTGTGAAAGAATACCATATTCTTTCAAGTAATCGAGAAACTCATTGCTCAAGTATTCTCCACCATGGTCTGACCGCAATGTTTTAATACTTTTACCGATCTATTTTTCTACTTCGTGTCGAAACTCTTTGAATTTCTCATAAGTTTCCGACTTGTGTCTCATAAGATACACATAACCGTAACGCGATGCATCATCCATAAAGGTTACGAAGTATTCTTATCCACCTCTAGCCTTGCTAGACATGGGCCCACATAAGTCACTATGAATGAGGGCTAACAGTTCAGTGGCACGTACACCTTTACCGCTAAAAGGCGTTTTAGGCATCTTGCCTAATAAACAAGATTCACAGACATCATATGAATTAGGATCAAATCCGTCCAAGTATCCACTCTTCGAAAGTGTGGATATGCGAGTCTTGTTAATGTGTCCCAGACGACAATGCCACAGATAAGTTTCATCTGTTTTACTCAATTTGAGCCTTTTGTTTGTCATATTATATGTTTGAGATTCATTTATATTCAAAATATAAAGACCATTATTAGTATCAGCTGTACATATCTCAAAATCATCTTTATAAATAAAACACCCAGTGTTTCTGAATACAAAAGTATACCCACATTGGGTCAAACAAGATACATAGACAATGTTTCTATTCAAACTAGGTAAGTAATAACAGTCTAATAATGAAAGTACATGCCCGGAGGCAGTTCCAAAACATAAGTCCCTACAGCCAAAACAGCGACACTGGTCTCGTTTCCAACTTGTAGGTCAATCTCGCCTTAAGCCAGTCTCCTGCTAATCTGCAGATCCTACACATCAGTACATATATGAGTACCACATCGAGAATCAAAAATCCAATTTTGAAAACTAGAAGTAGACATGTTTATTTCAATAACAAACATACCTGAAGCCGGAGCCGTGCCCTCATTCACTTCCTTCATGTGCATCTTGTACTCACGGCAGTCACGCTTCCAGTGACCCTGTTTTCCACACTGCAGGCAGACATCTTGGGATTTGTCATTTGCCTTCCCAGAAGTCTTTGATGATTTGGCCTTGCCCTTTCTTTTCTTCTTCTTCACACCTCCAGAAGCCTTCGGCCAAGCCTTGGCCTTCTGAGATGTCGAAGTGAAATGCGCCCCTCGTTTCATGCCCTTCAGAAGTTCTGGCTCTGATTCTTTCAGCATCGCCATCAACTCTCCAAGTGTCTTCTATTGGTTCATCATATTGTAGTTCATGATAAACCCGCCCTAACAGTCGGGCAGAGATTGTAAGATCAAACCTATGTAAGTCTCAGCCTCAAAGGTTATGCCCAACTAACCTAGTTGTTCGATGTCAGCAATCATCTGCGATACATAGTGCTCGACAGATGTACCATCTGACATGCGAGAGTGAAAGAGCTTCCTCTACAATTCATACTTCTGAGATCTAAGATTAGATCTATGAAGGTCCTTCAATTTCAACATCATGTTATAGGGATCCAATCCCTTGTTTTAACGACGAAATTGAGGGGTCATTGCGGCAAGCATGACTGACTGAGCAGTTGAGTTGTCATCACTGTGAGTCTTCCAAAGCTCATGATCTACAACCCGCTCATGTCCAGGCTCAGGCCCGAAAGTCTATCTATAAGATAGACCACTTCTAAGCTCCTAGGAAAATCCTGAGATTCATCTCCCAGTCTGAAAAATTGGCGCCGTTAAAGACATTATTACCCATGATGATGTCTCTAACGCTAATCTTTCCAGTCATCTTGATTGCAATAGTCTAACTATTCAATCAACGATATCGGGTATAATCAAATGTAATGATTACTATAGTCCAACTATATAATCAACTACAAATGAAGTTATGGTACAGTCCAACTGTTCAAAGAAAATAATAAAATAGTAGTCCAACTAATATAAATATATAACGATGAAAAATAAAGCGCGCATTTAGCAAGTATTAAACGAAATTGCAAATTTAATACTAGCCTCCCACTATTATTCAGCGAGCCTCTAACCCTCTGTTGAGTACTCGAGAAACTCAGTTTCCTAGTTGGCTAAGATCCCGTTAAATAACACACAACCTTGACTTTGGCCAATAAGCTGTATGAAACTTAACTAGGTAGATCTCTAAGATCAATTGGATCCCATCCAATTCCTAGATCCGGTAGGTGGACCTCTAAGTCCAAAATATATATCCAATATATATTTCCTAACATTTTTTCCTCTGAATCAACTAAGCCTTGGCTTTGGCTCAACAAGCTTAATGATTCCAGTTAAGCGTGACCCATTGACAATGGGAAAGCTTCGTAATCCACGTCGATGAACAAGAAGTGACCTTGACTTTGGCCAACAGGTCACAACTGCCCAAGACATGCGATATATAACAAAGCCTTCGTGGTTCAAACACATCCGCAATGGACAATGATCTTGACTTTGGCCAACAAATCAAAGCCAATCTTGGATCTTGAGAGAGAACCACTCAATGGAAGGAAAACGCTTAATGTTAAAGTGAGGGTTTTTCACGTAAATTGGCATCCAATTTATTATCTTTGATTAGGTCTCATCATACACCTTTAAGCATGCATTCTAAAAGAATAATAAGGCGCAAATAAATTAATAATGATATGCGGATAGATATATAACAACTTGTTCCTAGTACAAATCTCGCCCTTTCTTCTCTCCCGCTAGCACTATTCAAACTTCTACCCAATTACATAATACATTAAAGAAATCTCATTTACATTGAGGGGAATTGGTGAGAAGAGAAATACAAAGAGTAAAGAGATAATAGGCTGGACACACAGGTCCAATTTAATAAATTCCAAATTTATTACAACAATTTCCAAAATTGCCCCCACCCTTCTAATATCCATCCGATATACATTATTAATACAAATACATCCAAGTATTCACACAAAGCATGTTATTCAATCAATCTAATTCAATTAATTAATCTTTGAATTAATGACCATCCAATGTTCAAACAACGATTTGATTTGCGCCAGTCCAACTCGTTTAAGAATAAATACTCAAAATATGTATTCTTAAATTATATCGAACTACAATTTTAAATCCAATTTAATTTGTATTCAATACTAATTCTAATTTTATTCCAAATTAAATAATTACACTTATTTTAGTGCTTTTTAGACTTAGATTCTAAATCTAATCTTAATGGGTCTTAAAGGCCCAATTAGTATCCTATACTATTTTAATTAAAGTCCAATGGGCTTTCAATTAATTCTTAAGGCATGGGTTTTGGCCAATATGGATCCAATCCAAGATGCCAAGGCCCAATAAGGAATCACCATTTTGCCAAAAATCAATTTAGGCCCATTAGGCCCAATTATCATATTTGGACTTTATGGAAATGGTTTTAGGCCCAATTGGATCCAACCCAATTGTCCAAAACCAAACTTGGCCAACCAAGCCCATTAAGCCCAAATACAACAAATTAGCCCAATCCAATTTAAAGACTAATTCAAATTAACATAATATTCTAAATATCACATTAATTTTTATTAAAGTGTAATTAACATAATTAATTTATTAATCTAATATTTCCAAAATATTAATTTAATCAAATTAATCATGCTTTAATTATTCAACTCATGTCCAACAAAAAATTGAAGCAAAATCAATCCATCACTACATGCTCAATCTCACGGCAATGGGCATAAAACAACACTCAATTTTATTTTAATCCAATTAAATCAACATTCAATATTCATATTATGCCATAAACTCATCCAATGGTCTATTTAACAAAAAATCACCATGAGAAGTCTATGGTTACATTCGGCCATTAGAAGGATTTTAGGGAAAAATTAATCTAATCAATTTTCTCAAATCCTATGGACAAATCCAATTCATCATCATCAATACACAACCAAACAACCAATTTTGAAAAAAATCATACTCCAAGTACAAAATCCTCAAATTAAAGTCTATAAACCTTAAACTCAAATCATGATTAAATGAGGCTCATGATACCATTGTTAGTGTCCTAGACATGCCCAAGGTCTCTAAGTCATGATATTGTGTGTGAATGATCAAGAGAGTTTGCGGAAAAAACTTACATTGAACGGATGTGATTCAAAACTTAATTTGTATGTTGATGAAGCTCCAAGCTTTGTTGAATGAATCCAACACAAGGGTGAGTTTCCCTATCACCTCACAAGACTCTTTTAAGTGCTAGCTTGTTTGATTTTTGAAGCAAAATCAATGGAGGAGAAGAAGCATGCTCACGGTAAAAGGAGGGAGAAAGAGTGAGTTTTTGGTTTTTTGATATTTTGTTTCCAAAACAATTACCAAATTGACTTTTCCAAAAAGGTGTATATGTTTTTCCAAAAGGCAAAACAAAAAGAAAAGTGTGTTGGAGAAGTTTCATTAAAAGCTCCCAACCACTTCCATCAACTAGATTAACAATTGATGTAAGTTAGTGGGTCCCACACTTAAATTCAAAAATCAAGTTGGGTTACTCAACACACTTTGGGCTCGGGTTCGTTTAATCTGATTAAACGAACTTTCCGTTGTCGGACTACGATTCTCAGTAAACCCAGAAGAGGCGTACACATAACCTGTTAAAGCTCTGGACTACCAAAACCAAACCGTACTAATTGTCGCAAGTATTAGCGATGCAAGTCTCAGGTTAAGACCACATACATCTACCCTTATTCGGATTCCCATAGACACATAGTCAACTACCAATGGGATTCTGAGGGGTCTATCCAGAGCGACGATGTTCCCGGTCCAACGGATAACAGAACCTCCTATCACACTTGCATAAGTATCATATACTTAAATATATGAGAACTATACCGTTAAGCTTCCATAACGCGCACAAGTGTAATACTAGTCTATTCCGCATTATTGATGTCCAGTCTTTATAATACTACGACTAGGGATATTTAATGATTAAACCGTTCGTGGATTAATACTGTCTCATATCTTATTAATCCAGAACTAATCATAAAGACTTTTATCATTTATATATATTCAAGTAATCCAATTACAAAATGATAAAATAGCAATTTCCTTTGTCACATAGTTAATTTGTACAAAAACCGCAATATCTTTTATAAATAGTGATGATATGGGTCATAATTGTCGAACATGGTGGATATCTGCAACATTCTTTTCCACATTATTGGATAATATTGGTTTTGAAAAATTTTGATTACGAGGGTTTAGAATCTAAGAGACAAAAAAACGTGCATTTAAAGGAAACAAAATCAAGAAAGCTAAGAACTCCTCAAGGACTTGTAAGACAGTTCCAACAAGTGCATTTATAGTCGAGACCAGTTTTAAGAATATTAAGCAAATGTGTTGACAATCGGTCTTAAACGGGATCCAGATCTCGTTATATTTTTGGGATAAAAATCAATATGGTCTCCTCTTTTATCCCATTAAATCACGTCTCATCATATTATCCCGTCCCATTATTCTTGACTTTTTGGGATAAATTTTTATCTCGTCTCGTTTCTAAAATGTTAGAGTGTATGCACTAAAATCAGTTATGGATGTTATGGTTTAAGGAATAATATTTGAAGTATAGTTTATTATTTATTAATAAAAGATATTTGTTATCTATACATTATTACATCCATATTTTATGTGTATGTCTCAAAACATTATGTCAGATGAATATCATTAATCCAAAAGACATTTGTGATTATGAGAGTCAACGATATTTATCTATGTCTTAAATTAAATTCTTGGTAAAATATGATTGTCATACATGACAATAATATTTCAATATTGTTGTGTGTCGTCTAGATTGACATTTGATGTTAATAGAATGGATGATGAGTCTCATATCATAAGGACACAACCAATAGATATTTTCATTAGTAGAATGAAATATTGAACACTACCACATAAGCGTAAGATCACATGGTAATATTATCTAAGGTCATTGATCTTCGTAATAATACATTAGTGTTGTCATATCCTCTGACTTGAGATCATATGATGACTTGTGCGATAGTACTCTTAGTTCACTAGTATATCCTCATTCGACTATCCACGTATTTTGAATAAATACTAGATGGTCTTGAGTGATTAACGTACGAAGTCACGTATGCTTCAAGATGAGATTTGATATCTTTGATAATACAAGTTAGACATGTCTCAAGGAAACTCAAAGTTGTGATATAAGTCTTTGGCCAAAGCAGTCGATATCTTAGAGATATCAAATCCACAAGATATAGTTTAAAGATATATCGAGTATAAGGATTCGACCTTACCATGATCCCAAACTCAATAAGAAACATAGATATCGGAAGGAATAAGATGACATGCTTGAAATGTATTCTAACAGGTTCATATGTTTTCCCACTTCATTCATCGAGTATGGGTAATGGCTTGCTGCTATGCGATTACCCATGGTCTGTGGAATATCATAGAGATGAAATATTCAAAAGTTAATATTATTTCACTGATACTCAATAATGAACCTGAGACGGTCACACAAATATAGTTCTCGTCCATGTTACAAATTCAGTTATGTTTATTAAAAGTTAATAAATGATTATTTTGGTATTTCCTAATTTGATTAGGATAATCGATGTTGTAGGACACAGAAACTGACGACACATATTATTCTAGGCTCGCGTCCTAGTTGGGAGTACGGAGTAGCCCACGGGGGACTAAACCGAAGAATAATAGAGTCGCCACCTGGTGTGAACCGGGAAAATGATTTAAGGTCGCACTCACCCCTCGCAAGGGAAGACCTCAAACCGTTGGGTTCGGAATGGTCCCTTACTTATGCCACTTGTAATAAAATGATTTGTGCAATAATTTAATCGAGTCTAGCAACATATATTCCTAAGGGATTTCTAAGTTCGCACGCATAAATCAAAAGTTCATCTAAGTTCACATGTAACACATTTTCATATTTGCATACAACCTATTTGCATATAATTTATGTCCAAATTTGCATACAACCTATTTGCATATAATCTATGTCCTAATTTGCATGCATAAAGATAAATTGAAATACGGCAAGCATACAATGTCATAAGCACATTACATTCATGGACACGGAAATGCAAACAAATGGCAGTTGCACAATCATACGTAATAAAGAGAAATAATTAGGTATATAATGCAAAGAAATAACCAAAGAGGCAATTGTACGTCAAAATAAACGTGCCATGATGCGATTTGAAAGATAAATAATGGAAGTGAAAGAAAAAAGATGCGACATATGCCCACATCTATATAGGACTTCAAGTGTCCGATTGAACGTATCTCACATTCAATCGAATGCACTTTGTCCGGCGCGGCAAAACGTCGTGGCAAAGGTAGCCCGTAGGTTTTCTATCCCTCAAAGTGGAGGACCTTTAATCCAACTTGATTTACCCATGCGCGATACAATATGATGCATGATTATGCAAGAAGATGACATACAAAGAAAAGCGAATAACGAAATAAAAGTCATGGCGAAGTATCGTGGTAAAGGTAGACGGTAGGCTTTTTATCCCTCCAAATAGAGGACCTTTAATTCAACTTACTAAGCCCATATGCATCACATCATAATGCATATAAAAGTAAAGACAACAATATTGGACTTCGTATCCCCGACTGGACACGTCTTACATTCAACCGAATATACATCATCCGGCGCGGCAAAGCATCGTGGTAAAGGATTTTAACCCCTCGACATGGAAGACCTTTAATCCAACTTACTAAGCCCATGCGCTAATAACATAATGCATATAAAAAATAAAGACGACAATATCAGACTTTGTATACCCGATTAAACACATCTTACATTCAACCGAATATACATCATCTGGCGCGGCAAAGCATCGTGGTAAAGGATTTTAACCCCTCTAAATGGAGGACCTTTAATCCAACTTACTAAGCCTATGGGCTAATAACATAATGCATATAAAAAATAAAGACAATAATATCGGACTTTGTATACCTGATTGAACATATCTTACATTCAACCGAATATACATCATCCGGCGCGGTAAAGCATCATGGTAAAGGATTTTAACCCCTCAAAATGGAGGACCATTAATCCAACTTACTAAGCCCATGCGCTTTATCTCATCATTACACAAACAAATAACATGCATAATTAAATAACGGATAATAAAAAAACAAGACAAAATAAATCGAAATATGTGTAGTTTGCTCGAGTGGTACGTGGAGTTGTATCCCAAGTACAGACCGCACTACCGTCCATTTGAATTCGGCTACGGAGTTTACGTCTGGGTTTCCATCCTATATACCACAAGAGGCGACACATTTTCTATTTTATTCAAGGGCCACAACACACATCATTTCACAATACTCATACAAAAAATAAACAATAAAAATACGAATGAAAATAGATGTAAAAAGTGCCCTCAGGTCTAACCTTTTATGTCGACTCTCGGAAACGCGTTACAAGGCCGTAGGAAGGGCTAACACTCCGTAACTTTTCTGGTTCACTGGTCCACGTCTTTCCTCGCTGTTTCGCTGCTCAAACTACTATTTACACTGGGTTTTACTACTATTTTGCTGCTGTTTTTGCTGTATTAGGGGATGTTTTTACGATTTTTAAAGGGGTTAGGGGCTGCTGTTTTGCGGTTTCTTTTAGGGGTTTTAAAGTGCAGTTTTTTTTTACTATTTTTGGTGATTTTAGCTGTTGTTTTAGGGTGATTTTTCGGTGATCATGGGGCTGTATGTGGCTTCTGTTTTCGATGGTTATAGGGTTGTATGGGGCTGCTGTTTTTGGTGGTTTTAGGCAGTGCAGTGAGGGAAGTTTGTGCGTGCAGGGAATAGGTAATATGTGATGGTTTTAGGCAGTGCAGTGGGGGATTTTCAGGGGGATATGCGGCTGTGAAAGGGGAATTCTTTTGGTGTTTGGCATCAATGTGCTAGGGGTTCTATGGAGGTGTTTTGGTCACGGCAAGGGGACTGTTTTGGTTGATGATTCTCGGCTATGGAGAGGAGAAGAAGAGAAATATTTTTTGGCTTATTATTCTTGTATTATGCATGAATGCTAGGCTTTTCTTTGTTGTGTATGCGTGAATGAGAGTGGGGGGAAGTGTTGGAATTTGGTTTCTTTTATAGACAAAGGCTAGGGCTTCTCCTTGTTGAAAATGAAGGAATCAATTAGTGTCTTACAAGGAAAGTCTAATATTTGATTGGGGACGGGACATGTTGGCTAGATTAGGAATATGATATATTTAATTTGTTTTGTTTAGGCATGAGATTTGTTTAGTTATGAATATAATATACTAATTGATTTTAATTAGACATGATTTTATTTGATATTTATTTTAATTTGGTATATGATTTTTAGATTTTATTTAATTCCTCATGTGTTAAATATGCATTTTATTAATTTGGATGTGTTTCAAGTGGGCTTGGGCGTGAATGGGCTTGGTGTGGGCCTGTGGCTTGGCTTTGGAGGTGGGCCTGGTGTGTGTGGACTAGGTGTGTGGCTTGCGGGGGTTTTTGGGCTAAAGTGCTTTAAAACGGAGGTCCAACGAGTGAGCCCGAAGCTGAACAAGCGAATAAAATTTAACAAAATCCTGATTCCCTTCCAAAGTCCGTTTCCCGCGACTTCCTCGACTTAAAAGGTAGTGTCTCCAAATGAGACTCATCATAGGGACTTATATGCAAAAAAAAATGCAGTGCCTACAGTCGCCCCCACTTTGATGGGACTTGTGCAGTGTGTGCCAGTGACAATCCTATCAAATTCATTCAATGCATTTTTACTTACCTGGCTCGCCAGCTGCCTCCTGACTTGCATGCTGCTTCGATCTGAGTTGGTGATGCAGTGGACCTCGATCCTGGGACGCATCCCAATAGCTGCAACCGACAACGAGGCCTCGACCCTGGGATGCATCCCTATATCGCTGACAAAGTGTGGGCCTCGACCCTGGGACGCATCCTGAAAATGATGATGCAGTCGACCTCGATCCTGGGACGCATCCCAATAGCTGCAACCGACAACGAGGGCCTCGACCTTGGGACGCATCCCAATACCATTGACAAAATATGGGCCTCGACCCTGGGACGCATCCCGAAAATGATGATGCAGTGGACCTCGATCCTAGGACGCATCCCAATAGCTGCAACCGACAACGTGGGCCTCGACCCTGGGACGCATCCTTAAAACTGGTGATGATATGTGTGGGTCTCGACCCTGGGACGCATCCCCAAAACTGCTGCTGATATGTTGATGCTTCTAATCGGCTTGTCTTTGCCGCTTTCTCTTTCCTTCTTCAAAACCTGTGAATATAAAACAAAACAAACACAAACACAAACAGAATGCCAAAATGTGTTACGTGTATGCATGCATGGATGAGTTTCCTTATCCCGTCGGGTTAGGTCTTCTGTCAATATTCCTGGTGACTGCTCAGTCTTCTCTCCCTTAGGCAAAGTACATCTTCAATCTGTCTACGTTGATCGGCTCGGTGAACTCATTCTTTTCCAAGTCTGATAGTCTCACTGCTCCATTTCCCATTATCTTCTGGACTATGTAAGGTCCTTCCCAGTTAGGCCTGAACTTTCCTCTCGGATCTGTCGTTGACGGCCTTGACTGCTTAAGTACCAAATCACCCTTTCTGATCTTGGTGGGACGTACCTTCTTGTTGAACGCTCGGGCTAGTCTCTTCTGATATAACTGCATGTGATATAACGACCTCATTCTCTTCTCATCCAGCAGTGCTAACTGATCAAACCTCTGTGCAGCCCATTCTTGTTCAAGTAACTCTGTTTCTGCTAATACCCTCATTGACTGTATCTCAACTTCCACTGGCAGTACTGCTTCCATTCCATAAACCAAAGAGTAAGGCGTGGCTCATGTTGCTGTTCTCACAGACGTTCTGTACCCCCCACAAGGCGTACGGAAATTTATCGGCCCAGTCTCTGTAGTTATCTGTCATCTTGGATAACATTTTCTTTATTGTCTTGTTGGCTGCCTCAACTGCCCCATTTACCTGTGGTCTGTAAGGCGATGACTTGTGATGGCCTATCCCGTACTTTTGCAGCATTGCCTTTGTTTCCCCTTGGAACTGAACTCCATTGTCTGTGACCACATGATGCGGCATACCATACCGACATATGAGATTCCGGGGTTATGAACTTTGCCATCTACTTTACTGTAACGTTGCGGAATGATTCAGCTTCCACCCACTTTGAGAAGTAGTCTACTGCCACTACTATGAAGCGATGTTCATTCGATGCATTTGGTCGAATCTCTCCAATCATATCAATTCCACATGCTGAGAAAGGCCAAGGCTCTGACAACCCGTGTAACTCTGTGTGAGGCAGATGATTCATATTACCATGTGCTTGACAATCGTGACAATGTTTTACCAGCTTCGCATAGTCTGTCTCCATGGTTAACCAATAGAAACCTTATCTTGCAATCTTGCGAGACAAATTCAACCCATTCATGTGTGGTCCACATACCCCGGCATGTATTTCTTCCATTATCTTCTGAGCCTCTTATCTTCTCAAACACTTTAACTGAATGCCATTTGTTTGCCTCTTGTACAGTTCCTCTTTCAAAATCACATACTGAGAAGCCAACTTCTGAATGGCTATTCTGTCTTTTCTGATTGCTTCCTCTGGGAGCTCTCTATGTTCCAGATACCTCTGAATGTCATGATACCAAGGTTTACCATCGTCGATCTCTACTTCCGAAACTCTTTTTGTCTCATAGATCGGTTTGCTTGCTGTTGTCAGTATCAATGGTCTCATCACTAACTTCTCTGGATTTTCCCAAGTCGCTGCAAGTGTAGCCAATGCGTCTGCCATCTGATTCTCTTCTCGCGGCAAGTGCTGAAATTTACAATCAGGGATAGCATGTGCCAACTTTCTGCGGTGAAAAAGGTAAGGTTTTAATCGTTCTTCCTTCAGTTCCCATTCTCCCTGAATCTGTCGAATTACTAACATTGAATCCCTGTAGACCTCTACGCTCTCAGCCTTCAAGGCTATCAGTGCCGTCAACCCAAAAGCACATGCTTCGTACTAGGCCATGTTGTTGGTTACTCCGAATGTCAACCTCTTGGCCATAGGCAATGTTTCTCCTTCTGGGGTCACTATCACAATCCCAATTCCGGCTCCCTTGTAATTCACTGCTCCGTCAAAGTACATTTTCCATCCCTGAACTGTTATTGCCTGGATCTCTTCATCTGGAAATTCAAACTTATGCTGATCCCCTTCAATAGGTTGCAATGCCAGAAACTCTGCTACGGCTCGCCCCTTGATCACTTTGGAAGTGAGGCACTCAATGTCAAACTCTGTCAGCAACACTAACCATCTGCCCAATTTTCCCACTAGCGAAGGCACTGAATGCAGATATTTCAAAGGATTCTCCTTTGCCACTACCTGGATCTTGTAAGATTGGAAGTAATGCCGCAATTTTCTGGATGCCCATACTACTTCCAAACAGATCTTCTCTACTTCTTGATAGCGGGCTTCATACGAAAGCATTTTCTTACTGAGATAGTAGACTGCATGCTCTACCCCGGTCTCATCTGCTTGTACCATCATTGCACCCAGTGCTTCTGATTATATAGCCAAATACAGTACCAAAGGCTTGCCCGGTCTTGGAGGTTTCAATACATGAGGTTTTACCAAGTATTCTCTGATCTTGTCAAAGGCTGACTGACACTGCTCATTCCATTTCACTAGCTGGTCCTTTCTCAACAGTTTGAAAATAGGCTCACACACTAATGTCAACTTGGCGATGAACCGACTGATGTACTGAATTTTTCCCAGGAATGCTCTAACCTCTTTCTCTGTCTTCGGTGCCGGCATCTCAGTAATTGCCTTGATTTTCTCAGAATCTACTTCTATTCCTCCCATTCCCACTGTATGTCCCAGCAATTTTCCTGATGTTACCCCAAACACACATTTCTTGGGATTCAGCCGCAAGTTGTATTGGTCAACTCTCTGAAGGAACTTTTCCAGCGCTTCTATATGTTCGATTCTGGTTTCTGATTTCACCATCATGTCATCCATATATACTTCAATCTCTTTATGCATCAAGTCATGAAATAATGTAGTGGCCATCCGTTGATAAGTAGCTCCTGCATTTTTGAGCCCAAACGGCATTATCTTGTAACAATAAGTACCGCACTCTGTGATGAAGGCAGTTTTGTGCTTGTCTTCCTCAGCCATAAGAACCTGATTATACCCTGAAAACACATCTGCAAATGAATACATGGCAGATAAAGCTGCACTATCAACTAGTGCATCAATATGAGGTAGAGGAAAATCATCTTTCGGACAAGCCTTGTTAAGATCTCTATAATCCACACATATTCTGAATTTCCCGTCTTTCTTCGGCACTGGCACAACATTTGCTAACCATTCGGGATACATTACCACTTCCAGGAACCCCACATCTATCTGTTTCTTGACTTCTTCTCTAACTTTCTCAGCCCATTCTGGTCTCATCCGTCGGAGTTTCTGTTTTACTGGCCTCGTATTCAGATAAGTTGGTATTGTATGCTGGGCAATACTTCTGTCTACCCCAGGCATGTCCTCGTAGGACCAAGCAAACACTTTGGCATATTTTACCAATATTTCTTCTAATTTCTCCCTCTCCTCGGAGGTAACCTCACTTGCAATCAGAATTTCCTTGGGGTTCTCAGGCGTGTCCAAGTTAAATGCATTTGTTCTGGTTGAGCTGATATCAAATATACTCAAGTCATGCAAATTGAAATGAAGAGACTCAGGCAAGTAAGCAAAATGATTGTCTTTATTACTAGCAAATGCAGAAGTACACTCAAATAAATCAGGAAGATAAATGTCTTCATCATCCACAGACATTTCTTCCTCCGCAACCGGATTTTTCTCAATTTCTTCATCCTCTTCGAGAGTCAGGCTCTCCAATTTCATCAACTCTTCTTCCCACTTATCTTTTTCTTTCACAATTTCTTCTGTCAGCGGCTTTTCACCCAACATATCCTGGAAGATCTCAAATCCAGGCACCACAATCCCATTAACTTCTATTGGTTCGGGCTCACCTTGATACCCTGAAGCCTTCACAAAGCATTCCATCAATTTCAACCTTTTCTTTTTAGCCCTCGGCTTTTCTTCATCAGACTTGTACCCCAAACCCCTTCGAGTGGTCTGACCTTTAAAGTTAGGCAATGTTGAACCTTTGCCCAGCTCGAACTTCATCTTTTCCATGATCCTAGCCACCCTAGGATCCACCCACTCCTCAAAAGTTGCCGACACTTGGAACCTCGTGAAAGGTTGTATCTCCAAAGCAGCTACATCATTGTCCACCTCAGCTCGAATGGTGAAAATCTCTCCCTCATACGGGAACTTAATCATCTGGTGCAGAGTAGAGGGCACGCCTCCAAGCTTATGAAACCAAGGCCTTCCCAACAACAAGGCAAAAGTAGCTGCGATATCCAGCACTGTGAACTCAACTTCATCCTCAATAGGACCAACCTTGACCGCTGACACAAATGTACCTTTAACTCCTCGCTTACTATCATCATAAGCCTTGATAGTCATACTAGAGGGATCCAGATCTGTTGCCTTCATACCCAGCTTGTCCAAAATCTTCAATGGGCACACATTAATGGATGAGCCGTCATCCACCATCACACAAGAGGTCATTTTACCCCACACTTCAGCTCTGATAAACAAGGGTCTATTATGATTTCTCCCATCAGCCGGGAGTTCTTCATCAGAAAAGGATATTGGCAGAGTTTCCTTTTGGACTGACCCAACAAACATTGCGGGGTTGGCGTCTTCTAGCACTACTATCTTGCTTAAGGCCTCAACCATGGCCCGTCTGTGTCCCTGTGATAAACACAACAATTCCCATATGCTAACCTGTGCCCGGGTCTTTTTCAACTGCCTCAGCACTATATCTCCCAAAGTAATCTCTGCATTCTCAATCACTTCTCTGCCATCTGTTAATACTTCCTTACCCTTTTCTGCCATATCATTATAGAAACGACCCCTGCGTGTCATTCCCCTCACTTATTCTTCATCACTACTGGAGAAGTCTTCCCAGAAATTATGCCCCCGTTCTGTCTCATCTTCACTGTTACTGTCCCAGATACCTAGGAAAAGGCTTGATGGTCAAAGGACTTGAGGACAAGGCTTTCGGGTAGGCCAGAGTTTATCATATAGGTCAGTGGGGGGACAGAGTGGTAATTTGGTAAGGGATTTTGGTGTGTGTTGGGGCGTTCTGTTTCAAGGTCTGGTATCTTTTTGGAGTCGATAAGGTCTTGGATTTCATGGTGGAGGCGGGAACAATTATCAGTGTCATGGCCTTTTTGTTGGTGGAAGTGACAGTATTGGCTCAGATTGAGATGTGGTGGTGGATGGTTGGGAAGTGGTTTGGTTTCCAATGGTTTCAGAAGTCCTTGTCTTTTTAATTTCTCTAGCACCTTAGACAATGGCCTCCCTAAGTTAGAGAATCTCTGATTCTGGATGGCAGTAATCTCCGCAGAAACAGGTTTGGTACCTGATGTTCCCCCAATAGGCCTCCTACTTAGGCCATAAAACTTCATGTTCTCTGCCACTTCTTCTTCAATATCCATGACAGTTTCTCTCAACTGTCGAAAATCAGTAATCAAGGAGGTCATCCTCCTCAGCTTGCCATAAATCGAGGGTTGGTACCCTTGATGATCATTTTAATCTGGTCCTTCTCAGAGGGTCGAGTCTGCATTTTCAGAAGCTGGCTTCTCCAGCGGTCTACATACTCCTTGAAGCTTTCCTCCGGCTTATGGTTAGTGTTCTCTATATCACGGAGTGACAAATCAATTTCCAAGTCTGTAACATATTGCTTCAGAAAAGCATCAGCCAGTTCCCTCCAATCTTCCCTAATCTTCTTCTCAAGGTTGTAATACCAAACTACCGGCGCTCCCTCAAGTGACATCCCAAACATTTTCTGCACTTGACGCTTGGATAAACCCACTGAACTCATAACTGAAACATACTGACGGAGATGGACCCTCGGATCCTCATTCCCGTTGAACTTAGCCATATCCCGCATCTTGAACTGAGTTGGAAACTGTTTTCGAAGGTCATTGCCTCATAATCTAACAACTCTTTATGTTTACCCCTCATTTTGCGGGTAACTGTTTCAACCTGATCCCGAAGATTCTGAAATTCTGCCTGAGACTCAATCACTATGCATGTTGCATACTCTGCCATGTCTTCATCAAAAGCGGGGATATCATCCCCCAACCCATTCGGAGGCTCCTCGTGCCTCACATTCTCAGAACTTCCCCCAGCACGGGGTACAGCCATACCAGCCACAACAGTAGTCAAGGCTTGCAATTGTTCAGTAATTTTGGCGAGACGTTTTCCAACTGATCTATCCGGGATACCTCGTTATCGGATGTACTCATATCTATTACCGGTCTTTTAGTGAGTCTTCCATCTTCCCTAACCCAATGGGAATCTATGATGTATTTTATAGACATAGAGGGTGTTAACAGGACATATGTATGCATGAGATGCATGCGATACAAGGAATATATCAACTCATTAAAATTTTCAGACAAATCGGCCCATCATCATTTTATAAGCTTTTGGGCTAACTGTCATAGGAGTGAACTCGTCCCAATTTAAATGGCCCAACAAGTTCACATCTCATGGTAAGAAGTCCAACTGTATCCAAATGATAATGCTCCTAAACACAAACATATAATGGCCCATTGGCGTTTTAGAAGCTTTTGGCCCAATCATCATAAGATACATTCTTGTCCCAGTTTAAATGGCCCAACAAGCCCATACCTCATGACCAAAAGGTTCGAATGGATCCAAATGACAATGTTCCCAAACACAAGCATATAATGGCCCATTGGCATTTTAGAGGCTTTTTGGCCCAATCATCATAAGATATGTTCTTGTCCCAGTTTAAATGGCCCAACAAGCCCATACCTCATGACAAAAGGTCTGAATGGATCCAAACGACTATGTTCCCAAACACAAGCACAAGTAAATAATTCTTATTAGTTCTACGACTAAGGTTCACATGCGGGTTTATGGGGGTGTGGACAAAGGCTCTCGCTGACGAAGGATTACCCACAACTAGGTCTCCCCACTCAAGGGTCCTAGCGACCAAGTGAGCGCACCCTTTTTTATACACTAAGGTACGTGCCAACGAGTTATGGTGTGTGACTGACTGTCAAATGGATTTTCCATTGTAGATTCCCCAGAGGGAGGGTGGAGCGAACTCTCTTAAATACCCAAGCCTCTTAGGCTCTTATCGCTTGGTGTCAGGAATAAACAACGAGTCTTCCAAATTAGTCTATCACAGTAGGCTACGAATAGATAATTAGCTAGGTTCCTTCACAGCTTTTCCTTATAGAAAGGTAGTGAGTGAAGGAAGACACCAAACCATTACCTAGCCTTAAAATTGCCTTTGATTTAACCCCTTTCAACCCACTATAGGAACGGTTAACTTAAAGCACAAATCATAATATTACAAGACATTATTTCGGGGCCGATTCTCTATCCCCAGTAGAGTCGCCAGACTGTAGGACACAGAAACTGACGACGCATGTTGTTCTAGGCTCGCGGACTAGTTGGGAGTACGGAGTATCACACGGGGGACTAAACCGGAGAATAATGGAGTCACCACCCGGTGTGAACCGGGAAAATGATTTAAGGTTGCACTCACCCCTCGCAAGGGAAGACCTCAAACCGTTGGGTTCGGAATGTTCCCTTACTTATGCCACTTGTAATAAAATGATTTGTGCAATAATTTAATCGAGTCTAGCAACATATATTCCTAAGGGTATTCTATTTCTAAGTTCGCACTCATAAATCAAAAGTTCATCTAAGTTCACATGTAACACATTTTCATATTTGCATACAACCTATTTGCATATAATCTATGTCCGAATTTGCATGCTTAAAGATAAATTGAAATACGGCAAGCATACAATGTCATATGCACATTACATTCATGGACACGGAAATGCAAACAAATGGCAGTTGCACAATCATACGTAATAAAGAGAAATAATTAGGTATATAATGCAAAGAAATAACCAAAGAGGCAATTGTACATCAAAATAAACGTGCCATGATGCGATTTGAAAGATAAATAATGGAAGTGAAAGAAAAGAGATGCGACATATGCCCACATCTATATAGGACATCATGTGTCTGATTGAACGTATCTCATATTCAATCGAAATGCACTTTGTCCGGTGCGGTAAAACGTCGTGGCAAAGGTAGCCTGTAGGCTTTCTATCCCTCAAAGTGGAGGACCTTTAATCTAACTTGATTTGCCCATGCGCGATGCAACATGAAGCATGATTATGTAAGAAGATGACATACAAAGAAAAGCAAATAACGAAATAAAAGGGTGGGAAGTATCGTGGTAAAGGTAGACCGTAGGCTTTTTATCCCTCCAAATAGAGGACCTTTAATCCAACTTACTAAGCCCATGCGCATCACATCATAATGCATATAAAAGTAAAGAAAACAATATTGGACTTCGTATCCCCGACTGGACACGTCTTATATTCAACCGAATATACATCATCCGGCGCGGCAAAGCATCGTGGTAAAGGATTTTAACCCCTCGACATGGAGGACCTTTAATCCAACTTACTAAGCCCATGCGCTAATAACATAATGCATATAAAAAAATAAAGACGACAATATCAGACTTTGTATACCCGATTGAACACATCTTACATTCAACCTAATATACATCATCTGGCGCGGCAAAGCATCATGGTAAAGGATTTTAACCCCTCGAAATGGAGGACCTTTAATCCAACTTACTAAGCCCATGCTAATAACATAATGCATATAAAAAATAAAGACAACAATATCGGATTTTGTATACCCGATTGAACACATCTTACATTCAACTGAATATACATCATCCGGCGCGGCAAAGCATCGTGGTAAAGGATTTCAATCCCTCGAAATGGAGGACCTTTAATCCAACTTACTAAGCCCATGCGCTTTATCTCATCATTACACAAACAAATAACATGCAGAAATTAAATAACTGATAATAAACAAACAAGACAAAATGAATCGAAATATGTGATGTTTGCTCGAGTGGTACGTGGAGATGTATCCCAAGTACAGACCGCATTACCGTCCATTCGGATTCGGCTACGGAGTTTACGTCTGGGTTTCCATCCTATATACCACAAGAGGCGACACATTTTCCATTTTATTCAAGGGCCACAACACACATCATTCCACAATACTCATGCAAATAATAAACAATAAAAATACGAATGAAAATATATGTAAAAAGTGCCCTCAGGTCTATCCTTTTATGTCGACTCTCGGAAACACGTTACAAGGCAGTCGGAATGGCTAACACTCTGTAACTTTTCTGGTTCACTGGTCCACGTCTTTCCTCGCTGTTTCGCTACTCAACCTACTATTTTCACTCCATTTTACTGCTATTTTTGTTGTATTATGGGTTGTTTTGTGGTTTTTAAAGGGGTTAGGGACTGCTGTTTTGCGGTTTCTTTTAGGGGTTTAAAATGCAGTTTTTGTTACAGTGTTTGGTGATTTTAGCTGTTGTTTTAGGGTGATTTTTTGGTGATAATGAGGCTATATGGGGCTGCTGTTTTTGGTGGTTATAGGGTTGTATGGGGCTTCTATTTTTGGTGGTTTAGGGGCTTTATGAGGCTGTGTATTCAGTGGTTTTAGGCAGTGCAGCGAGGGAAGTTTGTGCGTGCAGGGAAGGGGTAATGTGCGATGGTTTTAGGCAGTGCAGTGGTGGATTTTCAGGGGGATATGCGGCTGTGCAAGGGGAATTCTTTTGGTGTTTGGCGTCAATGTGCTAGGGGTTCTATGAGGTGTTTTGGTCACGCAAGGGGACTGTTTTGGTTGATGATTCTCGGCTATGGAGAGGAGAAGAAGAGAATATTTTTTTGCTTATTATTCTTGTATTAGGCGTGAATGTTAGGCTTTTCTTTGTTGTGTATGCGTGAATGAGAGAGGAGGGGGAAGTGTTGGAATTTGGTTTCTTTTATAGACAAAGGCTATGGCTTCTCCTTGTTTGAAAAGGAAGGAATCAATTAGTGTCTTACAAGGAAAGTCTAAAATTTTTATGGGGGACATGTCTTGGCTAGATTAGGAATATGATATATTTAATTTGTTTTGTTTAGGCATGAGATTTGTTTAGTTAGGAATATAATATACTGATTGATTTTAATTAGGAATGATTTTATTTGATATTTATTTTAATTTGGTATATGATTTTTAGATTTTATTTAATTCCCCATGTGTTAAATATGCATTTTATTAATTTGGATGTGTTTCAAGTGGGCTTGGGCGTGAATGGGCTTGGTGTGGGCGTGTGGCTTGGCTTTGGAGGTGGGCTTAGTGCGTGTGGACTAGGTGTGTGGCTTGCGTGGGTTTTTGGGCTAAAGTGCTTTAAAACGGAGGTCCAACGAGTGAGCCCGAAGCTGAACAAGCGAATAAAATTTAACAAAATCCTGATTCCCTTCCGACGTCTGTTTCCCGCGACTTCCTCGACTTAAAAGGTAGTGTCTCCAAATGAGACTCATCATATGGACTTATATGCCAAAAAATGCAGTGCCTACAGGTATATTTCGTAAATATTAATTTGATTAATAAATTCGAAATGTAAAAATTAGATTTAATTATTTAAATAAATTTTTTATATTTATATTAAATAAATTTATTTTAATTAAAATTAATTTTAATTAATTGCTAATTAAAATTAATTGAGTTAAATTAATTAATTAATTAATAGGTAATTAATTATTGGGCAAAAATAATATTAATCTATTGGGCTTTAATTTAGTGGGCTAGCACATAAATTAATTAAAGTCTTAATTAAGATTAAATAGGAAAATCTTTATTTAATTAGGATTTCTAATTTGATTTGGAGAAATATTGAATTGACCTTATTGTATTGGGATACAATTGAAACAAATAATATGCCTATATATACATAACCTCACGTTGAAGAAGCAGAGGCAGTTTTTGTGTTGTTAAGCGTGTGTGTGTGTATATATATTGCAAAAGTTTGCATGTGAAAATATATTTGATATATATGCAATTGAAGAATTTATTCCAAGAGATTTTTTCAACATCCTAGAAAAGAAAATGATTTCTCTTGTTCTCAAAAGTGGGAATGATTTGTTCGTAGGGGAGTGCTTGTGTGCCAACAAGAGGTGCAACGCTTGATGCAATAGCAAGGGAAAAATCAAGGAGGAATATATTCAAAGTCTCAAGAAAATTAATAAGCACATCATGTTATGTTTTATTATTAGTAAAAATTATTTATATTGATAAATAAATTTATTGCAATCATTTTAAAATTAATAGAAATTAATTTAATTGTATATTTGTTTACATCAACAATGACATAACCACGATCCTTAAAGTGGTTTTGAAGAAATTTTAAATTCCAGTCACTTGTATGCTTTCGTGCTAACCCCAAATCCTTAAAGTAGTATCAGAGGCTTTGAGGTTATGTCGTTTTGATGAAAATAAATTAAAGCATGTATATGGGATCCTATTGAGAGTTGTTCGGTTAGGATATTATTTTATATTGATAAAATTATTATTTTGGGCTGAATTTTTCTATAGAGACACTAGACATGTGGACTAACGACTCTGTAAAATTATCTACTACACGCAATAATTTGTTGGACAAAACTTGAAAATTCAGGTTGGGAGACTCTGCATGACCAATTTATAAAATTCTGGAAGTTTTAGGGATCAAAACGATCAGAGATGAAAATTACAATTTTTGAAATTAAAATATTTTACAAAATTTCCAGAATTAAAATTTGAGTAAGATTAAAATTCATTTCCCATTAAAATTATTTTTGGAAAGAATTCTAATAGAAATTGAGTTGATGGTAGTTTTGAACTAAATAACTTCTTAAGAAGTTAAACCTAAATAAAATTTTAATTGGATTAAAATTAAATAACCACAAGAATCCTAATACAACTTTGATGATATCTCTTAATTATTTAATATGATTAAAATATTAATTGACAATCAAAGTGTAATCTTTTAAAAGTTTCAAGATTAGTAATAGGATTATTCAAGCCAAGAAAGCCTAAGAATTTCTCGAACAAAGAGGTACTAAAGAGAACTCTGTCACCAAGGTGATAAGAGCCTAAGAAGGTAGGGACTAAGTGGTCACACCAGACCCCCCCTCATCTTCTGGGAGTTTTTATCTAGTTACCGAATTATGAAATATTGTCTTAAATCAAATGGAACTGTCTTAATAAAGTGTTAATAAAAGATTAGGATCCCCATCGTCTAGAGCCAAACATAAAAGTTATGTGGTAAATGTGCTTGTGAACGATGAAAATATAAGATACAAAAACATCAAGACGCACTAAAAGAAAAGACCTAAATCATATAAGATATGAATAATTAAATAATCTCCAAGATTGAATATTTAACATTAACCTTCCAACACAATCAAATAGCCCACTAAATATATTTTGGTAATCCCAAAACCCATTAGGTGAGGGCCAATCACATGTGTTACGTGACGAAAGGTGTTGGGCCTAGCTTAACTAATGAAGATGTCAAAATCAATTAGGTGATACATGTTCGCTAGAGGTGGTAGGGTCGAACCTTGTATAGAGATACAAACAAAATGAGTTTTGACTCATTGGAAATGAAGTGACAAATCCCATTAGGTGAGGCATGACATTAACAATGAGAACTCGATGTCCCACTACAAATATATCCAATAATATTTTTGTCTTCCGCATAGGAGAATGTTGAATTCGAGTAAAATTAGTGGGAGCAATATTATTTAAGAAACCTTAAATTTTGGTTAAATAATGATTACGAAATCATTAACAAACTTATATTTTCAACAGAGTACGTGATACAAAAAGAATCCACTAGCATCAATACTTGACAAAGATAAACTCACTGGTCCCAATTTCCTAGATTGGCGTCGTAAACTCAAGATCGACTTGGATTATGAACATATATATTATGTTCTCGGTATGAAAGATCCTAATCCTATTGATGATGATACTCTTATTGAAGAGGCCGCTGCTTATTATAAGTGGAAATATGATGAGCTTAAGGTAAGAAGCTACATTAAAGCCTCTATGAGCTCAACTCTGCAAGAGCAATATGAAAGGGTGGGCTATTCGGTGGAAATCATGGAACACATGGTGGAAGTAGCGAAACTGCTAGATAGGATGTAACTAGCAAGTTATATAGGATCAAGATGAAGGATGGGACTCAACTCTCAAATCATATGCTCCAAATGATCAATTTGATTGATCAAATAGATACATTCGATCTAGAACTAACGTTCAAGGTTAAGGTAGATTTGATCCTACAGTCATTGACTCTCGCCTTGAAGGGCTTCATTTCCAACTTCAACATGAACAAGTTGATTAGATCAACTATGTCACTTAGTGAGCTTCATGGCTCATTAAAGACCTATGAAAAAATTGAAAACATCTTGAAGGTTGAGTGAAATGATAAAGAGGTTGTTCTTGTTGTCTTTTGTCCTCACAAGGAAAAGAAAAATGGCAAGAACAAATCTCCAAGAAATTTAGGCCTACTAAAGGCATATCGAAGAAAAGGAATGAAAAGAAGGCCCAAGATGAGTGCTTCTATTACAAGAAGAAGAGTCACTAGAAGAGGAATTGTCCTCATTACCTTGCGAGCTTGAAGAAGCAAAAAGAAGGTATGTCCTTGTTCTTTATTATTGAAATGGATCTTGAAATATTTCATATCTCATTCATGGATTTTAGATTCTATTGCTATCTCACATATTCGTATGTCTCCGCAGATTCTAAAGAGTAAGAGGTTGCTTAAGGAAGAATAAGTGGTCCTTAAGGTTGGGAATGGAGAGCTTGTCTCCGCAACCACTGTAGGAACATGTCAACTTCCTGTGCCATCAAGACATGTAATTTTATTAGATAAATTTCTACATTTTCCTAGTGCAATAAGGAACATTATTTCCATTCCAGTATTGACAAAATTTAATTATGAATTTCATTTTATCAATGAGAAATACAATATTTATTATCTAAATAAATTTATTGGTGTTGCAATAAATGTAAATGGATTATATGTCTTGCAGATGAATGAAAACTATAACAAAGAATTAAATACAATAACAATAAAAAGACCAAGAGATAATCTCAATTCAAGATTCCTTCACTTAAGATTATATCATATTAGAGAGAAAACAATTTCACAATTGGAGAAGGAATACTTACTTCCTTTATTAGGTTTAGAATCTTATCCAACTTGCGATTCATGTCTCAAAGGAAAAATGAACAAATCACATTTTGTAGGACAAAATGAAAGAGTTAAAGAAACATTGGAACTCATACATACTGATATATGCGGCCCACTTAGCATAGTGGCCAAAGGTGGTTTTCAATAATTCGTTACTTTCACTTATGATTGTTCAAGATTTGGGTATTTGAAAAGTTTAAAGAGCATAAGAATGAAATGAAGTAGAAAACCAATTGGGAAAAAGTATTAAAAATCTACGATCTGATCGTGGAGGAGAATACTTAAGTACCTAATTTCAATATTATCTCAAGGAATATGGAATAGTGTCACAGGTAACACCTCCCTACACACCTCAGCACAACAGTGTCTCTGAAATGAGAAATCATACCCTATAGGATATGGTACGTTCCATGATGAGTTTTGTTGATATATCAGTGTCATTTTGAGGATATGCTCTTCAAACAGCCTTGCATATTCTAAATAGAGTTCCGACCAAATCCTCTCCCAAAACCCCATATGAGATATGGTATATGAAATGTCTTAATTTAGGATATTTGAAGATTTGCGGTAGTCCATCTTATGTAAGGAAAGTCTTTACGAAAAAGCTAGACTTAAGATCTGAAAAATATCAATTCATAGGATTTTCAAGGATTCGATGGGATATTACTTCTACATTCCCTCTGATCACAAGATAATGGTTAGTAGGAATGTTACATTCCTTGATGACTGTTTTGTTCAAGAAAGAAGTATTGGGAAAGAAGTGGACCTAGGTCAGGAAGTCTCCTAAGAAGAGAATTCAGAAAAATGAATTGACTCACCTTAGAAGGAACCAGAACAAGTAGAACAAAAAGCACCTCAAGAAACACAACCACTTCGTAGGTCACTTAGGGAATCTCGCATGCCATTGAGATACACCCTAGTCAATCAACAAGATTTTGAATCTTTTATGATTGGTGAAGCGAGTCATATTGATGATCCAAGAATTACGAAGAAGTAATTTCAGACATTGACTCTTCTAGATAGCTTGAAGCTATGAATTCGGAAATGGAATCCATGTATTCTAATCAAGTGTGGACACATGTTGATCCTCCTGAAGGAATTAGTCATATTGGGTGTAATCAATAGAAATATTGGAAAAGATGGAAAAGTCGAGACTTATAAAGCTAGACTAGTGGTAAAAGGATATACTTAGAAATAAGAAGTTGATTATGAGCAGACTTTTTCACCAGTAGCTATGCTAAAATCCATTAGAATTCTCATAGCTATAGCAGCTTACTTTGACTATGAGATTTGGAAAATGGATGTAAAAACAATGTTTCTAAATGGACTTCTTGAGGAAGAAATTTATATGAATAGCCATAAGGTCTTACATCTAAAAGTGATAGTTGTAAAGTATGTAAGTTGTAAATCTATATATGGTCTAAAGCAAGCATCTAGGAGTTGGAATCTACGATTTGATGATGCAATCAAAACGTTTGGTTTCATCAAAAATATAGATGAGCCTTGTGTTTAAAAAAAGGTCAGTGGGAGCGCCGTAACGTTCTTAATATTATATGTGGATGACATATTACTATTGGGAAATGATGTCACTATGATGACTTCGGTGAAAGTTTGGTTATCCAAAACATTCTCAATAAAGGACTTGGGAGAAGCAACCTACATTTTTGGCATAAGAATCTATAGAGATAGATTAAGAAGAATGATTGGTTTGTCCCACAGTCTATACATAGCAAAATGTGCTCAAGAGATTCAATATGTTGGACTCTAAGAGAGGTTTGTTACCTTGTAGGCATTGAATTTATCTATCTAGATCGATGAGTCCTAAGACACCTCAAGAAAGAGCACACATGAGTCAAGTACCATATGTTTTTGCCATAGGTAGTCTCATGTATGTCATGCTATGTACAAGATCGGACATCGCATTTGTTGTTAGTATAACAAGCGGATTCAAGTCCAATCCAAGAGAAAATTATTGGATAGCAGTTAAGGCAATCCTAAGTACTTAAGAAAAACTAAAGATACGATATTGACTTACGGATCACCAGAACTGAAAGTGGAAGGGTTTACAGACTCAGACTTTCAGACAGAAACTGATGATTATAAGTCAAACTCTGGATTCATTTTCTTATATAATGGAGGAGTAGTCAGTTGGAAGAGCACCAAGTAATCCACTATTATTGACTCCACTACTGAGGTATAATACATAGTAGATTTGGAAGCAGGAAAAGAAGCAGTTTGGATAAAGAAGTTATAACACAGGCCAAGGAACCAAGGTCTCACCATAAATCTAAACATATTCAAAAAAAGTATCACAAACTAATAGAATATGTTGGAGATTGACAGATAATCGTTCAAAAAACACCTTCAGCTGACAATATAGTTGATCAACTCACAAAGCCAATAAGCCAAAAACAAATGGAGCGTCATCTTGAGAAGATGGGCATTGGGTATCATAATAACTGGCTTTAGTGTAAGTGGGAGTTTGTTAGAGTGTATGCCCTAAAACCAGTTATGGTTTAAGGCATAATATTTGTAATATAGTTTATTATTTATTAATAAAAGATATTTATTATCTACACATTGTTACATTCATATTTTATGTGTATGTCCGAGATATTATGTCAGATGAATATCATTAATCTAAAAGACGTTTACGATTATGTGAGTCAATGATATTTATCTATGTCTTAAATTAAGTTCTTGCTACGATGTGATTGTTATACAGAACAAAAATATATCACTTGACCAATATTAATTTGTGTCATCTAGATTGACATTTGATGTTAATAGAATAGATGATGAGTCTCATATCATAAGGACACAAACAATAGATATTTTCATTAGTAGAATAAAATATTGGAAATGACCACAGAAGCGTAAGATCACATGGTAATATTATTTAAGGTCATTGATCTTTGTAATAATACATTAGTGTCGTCATATCCTCTGACCTGAGATCATATGATGACTTGTGCGATAGTACTCTTGGTTCACTAGTATATCCTCATTCGACTATCCATGTCATTTGAATAAATACTAGACGGCCTCAAGCGATTAACGTACGAAGTCACGATGCTTAAGATGGGAACAGATAGCTTTGATAATAAAAGTTAGAGATGTTTCAATGAAACACAAAGTTGTGGATATAATTCTTTGGACAAAGTAGTCGATATCTTAGAGATATCAAATCCACAAGATATAGTTTAAAGATATATCGAGTATAAGGATTTGACCTTACCATGATCTTTGACACGATAAGAAATATAGATATCGGAATGAATGAGATGACATGCTTGAAATATATTCTAACATGTTCATATGTTTTCCCACTTCATTCATTGACTAGGGGTAATGGCTTTCTGCTATGCGATTACCCATGGTCTGTGGCATATCATAGAGATGAAACATTGAAGAGTTAATATTATTTCACTGCTACTCGATAATGCACCGGAGACGGTCGCACAAATATAGTTCTCGTCTATATTACAAATTCAAGATGTTTATTAAAAGTTAATAAATGATTATTTTGGTGTTTCCTAATTGTATTAGGATAATCGATATATTTCGCAAATATTAGTTTGATTAATAAATTCGAAATATAAAAATTAGATATAATTTTTTTAAATAAATATTTGATATTTATATTAAATAAATTTAATTTAATTAAATGTAATTTTAATTAATTATTAATTAAAATTAATTGAGTTAAATTAATTAATTAATAGTTAATTAATTATTTGGCCAAAATAATTTTTAATCTATTGGGCTTTAATTTAGTGGGCTGGCATCCAAATTAATTAGAGTCCTAATTAAGATTAAATAGGAAAATCTTTATTTAATTAAGATTTCTAATTTGATTAAGTATCCTGATTTATTTTGGAAAGAATATTTAAGAACCAAATTTAATTTGGAGAGTATTGAAATGACCTTATTATATTGAGATACAACTGAAACAAATCATGTTCCTATATATATATATATAAAAATCCAGGAATTCGGGAACTCTTCCAGAAGGATTTTGTATGGCAGATCGGGTCTCAAATGAGAGTATATCGGAGAAAAAGAGTTTAAGTGTTGAAATATAGCTCGGGATATTTTAAAATAGATATTTGATGTATTGTAAATCGCGTGACATGAAAAAACCGCTTACGCGATTTATGTATATTATTTTATACATAGAAAGTTTTTTTATTAAGGCTATAAAGATAGCCAACGAACTCTGATTGAGTTGATTCTTGAACCATCGGACTCGTTTTTCCGAGATGAACAACTTGCGTGTTGAACACTGTTCGAAAATCACATTAGAAAAGCTTCAAAATAGCTGATTTTCGAAAATACCCTTCTAAGTGGGGGCAATTTAGTAATTTATGAAGAACTGACACTATAAGTTACTGTTTGTTATTACAAAAAAAAAAAGAACAGAGGAGATACGAGAGAGAGAGGGAGAAGAGAGAGAAAGGAAGGTGTGGCCGGCGCACGGCCAGCCGGCCACCTCCGGCGGTGCGCGCCGGCACTGTTGGCTTCGTCTGGACCAGACTGGCCACGTGGTGGCCGGCGATTCCCCATTGGGCGGCCGGAACGGTGAGAAAATGGAAGAGAAATGTGAGAGCTTGGGTTACCCGATCCCAGCTCGTCACTTTGTTTCACGGCCTGAGCCACTGGCCAAATCAAAACCCTCGGAGAGTACTACAAGATGGCGGTGATGATTTTTCTGATTCGTGCTCGGTTGCACGTAAAATGAGGAGAAGAAGCGATGGTGAACAGTAACACCAAATGAACAGTATCTCTTATCGGAATTTCTTCGATTTCAGCGAGTTCGTAGGATCGTTTGGAGTCCATATTTTGCCTCGAAATCTTGTTAAGAGCTCTCGCTAAAAAGTCGCTAATTTCAAATTTTTCGCTAAATATTCGGATGTTTCCAGTAGCTTCATAGAAGAGTGTAGTGATATAAATTGAGTTGTCTGAGCATTAGTATGTTGAATATTTGTATAGGGTAGAATCCGAGAGAAATCAGAGCGAATATGATCGATCCGTTAAGTCAAGCGAGTTTTCGGTAAAGTCGGGTTTCGCATGTATCTGTGCTTTGATGAACTTAATTAAGGACATGACTTAATTATGATGAAACAATAGTATTTGGGTAATTTTAAAGAGGTTTGGAGGGTTAGGATCCTTCCGTAATATTTTCGGAAACTTTTCGGAAAATTTGTCGGAAATGCGTAATTTACATATTTGAGCTATAGGATTGATTGAACAATGTATAATGATGTTATATGAGTATTTATTGTATTATAAAAATGAAACCGAAATCACTGAAAACGAATTTAATTTCGATTTTCCCGGACAGTTTGGAAGTTTATGCGATCAGTAAGTTTTTCATGATTAACGACCCTTATAGTCCGTAGCTGTGCTCGAAGTTAGGAGGGGTGTGATAAGCCCTCGCAGTTATTGGTTACTCAGTATCTCTGGTTAAGAACCAAGTTAATATAGTTTACCATTGGCGAACAATTAAAGATTATAGATATGAAAAGAGTTATTCTTTAGCCTTAGTGGGTAAGAATGCAAAGGAATAATATAACTAGATAATTTCTAGAAATGGATTAGAGAGTATCCATGTATGCATTGTGAATCAAATCAGTAGGTATAAGGCCGAATTAATTTCGAGGACAAAATTTTTATAAGGAGGGGAAAATTGAAACATCCATAAATTCGAAAACTCTTCCGGAAGGATTTTGTATTGCAGATCAGGTCTTAAATGAGACTATATCAGAGGAAAAGAGTTTAAGTGTTGAAATATAGCTCGGGATATTTTAAAATAGATATTTGATGTATTGGAAATCGCATGACATGAAAGAACCGCTTACGCGATTTATGTATATTATTTTATATTGAAAAAGATTCTTATTTCGGCTATAAAGATAGAAAACGAACTCCGATTGATTTGACTCTTGAACCATCAGACTTTTTTTCCGAGACGAACAACATTCGTGTTGAACTCTTTTCGAAAATCACATCAGAAAGGCTTCCAAATAGCTGATTTCCAAAAATACCCTTCTAAGGGGGGCATTTAGTAATTCTGGAGAAATGACACTATAAGTTACTGTTTGTTATTAAAAAAAAAAACAAAGGTGATACGAGAGAGAGAAAGAGAAGAGAGAGAAAGGAAGGTGTGGCCGGCGCACGGCCAGCCGGCCACCTCCGCCGGCTTCCTCTCGACCAAGCCAGCCACGTGATGGCCGGCGATTCCCCATTGGGCGGCCGAAACGGCGAGAAAATGGGGGAGAAATATGCGAGTTTGAGTTTCCCAATCTTGGCTCGTCGATCATTTCTCGACCCGAGCCACCCGCCAAATCGAAGCCCTCGGAGAGTACTACAAGATGCCAGTGGTGTTTTTTCCGATTCGTGCTCGGTTGGACGTAAACAAGGAGAAGCGGTGGTGAATAGTAATGTCGAATGAACAGTAGCTCCAATCGAAATTCCATCGATTCCAGCGTGTTCGTGGGATCGTTTGGAGTCCATATATGGCCTCGAAATCTTGGTAAGAGCTCTCGCTAAAAAGTCGCTAATTTCAAGTTTTCCATTAAATATTCAGATGTTTCAAATAACTTCGTAGAGTAGTGTAATGATATAAATTGAGTTTTCTGAGCATTAGTATGTTGAATATGTGTATAGGGTAGAATCCGAGAGAAATCACAGTGAATTTGATCGATCCGATAAGCAAAGTGAGTTTTCGGTAAAGTCGGGTTTCACATGTATATGTGCTTTGATGAACGTAATTAAGGATATGACTTAATTATGATGAAACTGTTGGACAATTATGACCCATAGCATCACTATTTGTACATAACATAGTGTTGTTGTACAAATTAACTATGTGACAAAGGAAATTGCTCTTTTATCACCTTGTAATTGGATTACCTGGATATATAAATGATAAAAATCCATATGATTAGTACCAGATTATTAAAATATGAGACAATATTAATCCACGTAAGGTTTAAACATTAAATATCCCTAGTCGTAGTATTATCGAGACTGGACATCGATAATACAGAATAGGCTAGTATTGCACTTGTGCGTGTTATGGAAGCGTAACGACATAGTTCTCATATATTTGGGTATTGGATACTCATGCAAGTGTAATAGGAGTTCTGTTTTATACTGATGGTACGGAAACTGCTTCACTCTGGATAGACCCCTCGGAATCCTATTGGTAGTATGACTATGTGTCTATGGGAATCCGAATCAGGGTAGGTGTATATGGTCTTAACCTGAGACTTGCACGCTAATACTTGCGACAATCAGTATACTTTGGTTTTGGTCGTCCAGGGGCTTTAACAGGTTCTGTGTACGCCTCTTCTGGGTATACTGAGAATTGTAGTGTATTGGGTGTGATGTCAAGATGGAAGTATCACTTCAGTCATATGGAGATGATGATCACGCAGGGATATAGAACTGGTACTCTATAGTGTTATAGCCATCGAAAAAGTATGACTAGGTCATGACTTTCCGATCATAAAGAGACTAGTTGCTAGTTATCCGATATATGCTTCGTACAGGGCAGACACAACTCCAGCCCCATGCCTAGCATGTGATATCCGATACTGGATCGTAATACGAATACTATATATACTACGCTTGATAAAGATCTTGTATTCCTTAAAAGAATATTTCTTGAGAATTAGGTAGGCACAGTGATTTGCTAGAAGCTAACCATGTCTTGTAAATTGGTAAGAACGTGGTATCGGGTATGCACGTATTCGGATAGTCTGATGACCGTATTTACTGCCAACATATCCAAGGATCTCTTGGGTCGCCTCCCAAAGATTCACCGATTACATTTGAATCGAACAGAATTAATCTGGGATTAATTAAGAGAGAGAGAAAATTAATCTGGGATTAATTACGGCAAGAATTTATCTGGGATAAAATTCGGATAAAAGAGAGAGAACGATTAATTTGGAATTAATCGACTAAATAATATATTTGATATATTAAATGAAATCGGATTTCAAAACGGAATTTAAATTGGATTTTAATTCGGGCGAACGAATTAATTTAGAATTAATTCGTAAACGACTTTCGTAATAATTTTACTAGGAATTATTACTTAATTAAATTGGATTTAATTATGTCGTAACGAAAAATTCATTTATTCGGGATTAAATGAACCCGGGCCCGAGCGAAGTTGCGTGTTGGATTAGCCGACTTAAATTTGGAATTTAAAAGTTGTGGGACCCACTTCACTTACATCAAATTTGGACATTTGATGGAAGTGGTTAGTGTAGACAACAGAACCTGGGCGACGCTGTTCTAGGCTCGCGGCCTAGTTGGGAGTACGAAATAACATGGAGTCGCCACCCGGTGTGAACCGGGACAAAGATTTAAGGCCGCACTCACCCCTCGCAAGGGAAGACCTCAAACCGTTGGGTTCGGAATGGTCCCTTACTTATGCCACTTGTGATGATATGATTTGTGTAATAAACGAACCGAATCTATTCAACATTCATGCTCAAGGGTAATCTACGCCTAAGTCCGCATGCATAATAATAACAATGAGAACCCATATCTAAGTTCGCATACTTCAAAGTAAGTTATCATGACGGCCAACACGCAATAACATACAATCATCACACAAACATGCTCAATTATCTACTGCGGAAAATAAATAAGAATCTAAGCATAAATATAAATTAAATCCCTAATGTAAGAACAACCTAATCATGCATAAAGAAATAACTTTCTATCGACTAAATCATGCTTAAGATAAATAACATGCTAACAACCTAATCATGCTTTAATAAAAAATAAATAACTTACGAACTACAACATGCTCAAACACAAGTTTTTATCCCGAGTACGTGGCGTTGTATCCCGAGTACAAACCGCACTACCGTCCATTCGGATTCGGCTACGGAATTTACGTCCGGGTTTCCATCCTATATACCACAAAAGGGGACACATATTCCGCCCATCCAACAATCACATCATGCCTCAAACGACTCTCATGCAATAATATTTTTAAAATAAATAAAATAAACGAAAGATAGTAAATAAAAAGGGTGCCCTCAGGTCTAACCTCTTTGTTGGATAATATGACCCATAGCGTCACTATTTGTACAGATCATGGTGTTGTTGTACAAATTAACTATGTGACAAGGAAATTGCACTCTCATCATTTGTGATTAGATCACCATAGATATATAAATGAAGAGAGGTCCCTATGATTAGTTCCTGGATTGAGAATGATATGAGACAGTCTCACTCCCCGAAGGATTAATCATTAAATATCCCTAGCCGAGAGTATTATCGAGACTAGACATCGATAATGCGGAATAGGCTACTATTGCACTTGTGTGCGTTGTGAGAGCACAATGGCATAGTTCTCATATATATAAGTATTGGATACTTATGCAAGTGCGATAGGAGGTCGTGTTTCACCGATGGTACGGGAAACAGCTTCGCTCTGGATAGACCCTTCGGAATCCCATTGGTATTATGACTATGTGTCTATGGGAGGCCGAAATCAAGGTAGGTGTGTATAGTCTAACCTGAGACTTACATCGCTAATACTTACGATAATCGATAGACTTTGGTCTTGGTGGTACAGGGCTTTAACGGTTCTGCGTACACCACTTCTGGGTTTATCAGAGAGTCGTAGTGTATTGGGTGTGATGTCAAGACGGAAGTATCACTTCAGTATAGTGGAGATGATGTCACGCAGGATACGGTATTAGTGCTCTTAAGTGTTGCGCAACCATCAGGATATTATGACTAGGTCATACATATCCGATTATAGAGACTAGTTACCAGACATCTGACATGTGCTTCGGACGGGGGACACTTATCCGCCCCAGCCCTAGCACGTGACTATCTGATACTGGGCCGATATGCACAATACTACGGGGTATACTACGCTTGATACAGATCTATATATTCCTGTAAGAATATTTCTGGAGAATTGGGTAGGAATGGCGCTTTGCTAGAAGCCAACCTTGTCTTGTAAATCGGTATAAACGTAGTACGCGATACTTACGTGTTCGGATAGTCGACAACCGTTATTTACTGCCAACATATCCGGAGATCTCATGGGTCGGTTCCTGAAGATTCACCGATGACGTATGACTCGCACTTTAATTAATCTGGGATTAATTCGATGAGAGAGAAAATTAATCTGGGATTAATTACGGAGATATTTTATCTCGGATAAAATATTGTTAAAGAGAGAGAACGATTAATTGGAATTAATCGATAAATTAATATATTCGATATATTATAACGAAATTAGATTTCGACGCGGAATTGAAATTAGATTTTAATTCGGCGAACGAATTAATTTAGAATTAATTCGTTAGCGACGTGAATAGTGAATTCGCTAGGCGTAATCATTTAATTACGACGCAACGGAAAATTCATTAATTTGGAATTAGCAAACCGAGCCCGGGATTGTTTGCGAGCGCATTCGCATTTCGAATTCGAGTGCGGCACGCAAGTCAAATCAAGCGTCAAATCGCAAATCACATCAAGCGTCAAATCACATGTCACTTTGAGTGATGTGACATTTGAGTGATTGATGTGAGTTGATTTGTGTTGATAGACAAGCATTTAATGCTTTGCTTTTTGAAATAGAAAAAGTAAATGGTTTATTAAATATTTTTGGAAAATATATAAACCTTTTACAATTTTTTATTTTCTAACTCATTCTCTCTCTCCCATTTACGTTTTTGCTCATTTTGGAGCCAAAACTCCTTCATCTTCTCTCTCGGTCTTGGACCGATTTCTTCATCTCTTTCTCTGGTTTGACCGAAAGAAATTGGAGAAGCAATGATCTTGTTACAAGATCTATGTGCTAACACACTCATGGAGGAATACAAAGGTGTTAGGGAAGTGATTTCGTGAGCAAGGAATCACCTTGTGAAGCTTGGAGCTTGGAGCATCAATGGAGGACCACCCAAAACCGAAAATGGAGCTGCAGTTCACTGCCATTACCGTGAGCATGACAGAAGAGGAGAAGGCAGTGCGTTCGTGGTTCATCTTCGGAGCATCCAACCGATCATTGTGAGTCTTTTCCGCACCTCATATGATATGTATTCAACTCGTTTTTGCATGATTTATGATCCTTGGGACTTGATTGAAACTCAACAATGGTATCAGAGCCATTTGTGCATAAAACGTTTTTAGGGTTCTTGAGCAAAATTTGGGGCTTTTTGATTTAAGCATGATTTTGACAAATTGTTTGTTTAAGAATGTTTGTATATGAATAACTTAGAGTTATATGTAATCAATTTGAAGAGAAATTAATTGGATTGATTTTCCCCAATTTGCTTATTGTTGGCCAAAACTTTAATTTGGGTAAACTTGATTTTGAGCATGTTTAATGAAATTGGATGAATTAGAATGCTTAAATGTTGTTTAATTGATGATTGATTAGACAATTTGATGAAAAAGTGTTTGGAACAATTTTCCCCAATTTGCTTGTGATGGCCGAAAATATGAACCCTAATATTGTCTTGGATTTTTGATTTTTGTTCATTGGATGACTTGCAAATCATTTGGGGATGTTAAATTTATTTTTATTTGGTTCAATTGGATTGAATTTGATTTGGGCATAATTTCCCTCTTTGGCCGAGACACTTGAAGCATGAAATTGGGTTTGATTTTGATCAAATTATGTTGGACATGATTCATTGATGTTAAGCATGATTAATTGGACAAATTTCGTGTTTTGGAAACTTTGATTTGGGTAATTAATAATGCTATACACTTTAGGTAATTTAATTGGAAAATTTGGAATTTTTGAATAAATTATTGGGCTTAAAATTGGATTTGGGCTTTTAAAGTTGTTATTGGGTTTATTGGACTTTGTTGTACAAAGTTGGTTTAGGCCAAAATTGGTTGGATCCAATTAGGCCCAAAACCACTTCCAAAGGCCCAAATGCGACTAATGAACCTTTAACATTTAATTGGGCCTAATGGGCCTAAATTAATTTATGGGCTTATGGGGTAACTCCCGGATTGGATTTTGGTTGTGCGTGAAAATGTATGTGGCGTTGAACTGGGAGGAGTGTGACGTGAGACAGGGGCAGGTTTGTTGAGTCAGTACGTGAGTGGTTTTTAGGTGGCGTTGATGTTTGATTGAAGCGGTGAGGCTGGTTAACGTGGAGCAGGCAGATGCGTGGAATTGGTGTTTGGTCAGGCGTGAGTGCTGAAGGAGTTTGAGGGCTGATTGGAGTTTTGGTCAGGCGTGAATGGGCTGGTGGCTTGTAATATGTTGCGTGAATTGGCTATTTGGTCGATGTGTATTTTTGTGAGAATGAGCCAGCCAGGGTTTGGTTTGTGTGGAGAAGGGTTATTTTTATAGGCCAAGGGAGGAGGTTTACCTTGTTGGAGAAGGAATATGATTTGTGTATTAATTGGGGATATCTTTTAATTTAGTATGTGATAGGGAAAATCTTTTAATTTAAGGGAAGTGATTTGATTTTTTCTTTTTAGTTAAGGATATGATTTATTTAAATTGGTAGGTGATTTAATTAAATTAGGAATGTGATTTATGTATTTTAGGAACGGGATTTAATTTAATTTAGGAATGTGATTTAATTTGTGAATGTGTTTTAATTTAATTTAATTTTGTTTTAATTATTTAATTTGTGAGATGTGTTTTAAATGTTTTAATTTTTTTTGGATGTGATTTAATGGGTTTGGTGTGTTTTTTAAAACAGAGGTCCAACAAGCGAACCCGAAGCGAAACAAGCGAGTTAAATCTGACAAAATGCTAATTTCCAACTTTACCCTTCCAACGTCCGTTTCCCGCGGCTTTCACAACTAAAGAGGTAGTGTCTCCATACGAGACTCATCATCGGGCTGATATGCAAAAATGCAATGCCTACAGTCGCCCCCACTTTGATGAGACTTGTGCAGTGTGTGACAATGCTATCCTATCAAAGTACGTGCAATGTATTTTTACTTACCTGGCTCGCCATCTATCACCTGGTCTACCTGCTGTGCTGAGTTGATAATGCTAAACCCCGTACCAGGGGCGTCGCGGTTGCGTCTCCGTACCTAGAGTGCCGCAGATGTCTGAATGCTAACCCCGTACCTAGGGTGTCGCGGTGACCCCTCCGTACCTAGAGTGCCGCAAATGTCGATGCTAACCCCGTACCTAGGGTGTCGCGGTGACGCTTCCGTACCTAGAGTGCCGCAAATGTCTGAGTGCTAACCCCGTACCTAGGGTGTCGCGGTGACGCCTCCGTACCTAGAGTGCCACAAATGTCTGATTGCTAACCCCATACCTAGGGTGTCGCGGTGATGCCTCCGTACCTAGAGTGCCACAAATGTCTGAATGCTAACCCCGTACCTAGGGTGTCGCAGTGACGCCTCCGTACCTAGAGTGCCACAAATGTCTGAGTGCTAACCCCGTACCTAGGGTGTCGCGGTGATACCTCCGTACCTAGAGTGCCACAAATGTCTGAATGCTAACCCCGTTTTCGAGGCATCGCTGATATGATGATGGTTCATTTCCGAACCGTGCTCCATTTCCGGAGTGCCTTTTTCGGCATGTTAAACCCCATTTCCGAGGCATCGCTGATATGATGATGGTCCATTTCCGAACCGTGCTCCATTTCCGGAGTGCCATTTTCGGTATGCTAAACCCCATTTCCGTGGCATCGCTGATATGATGATGCTCCATTTCCGGAGTGCCATTTTCGGCATGCTAAACCCCATTTCCGAGGCATCGCTGATATGATGATGGTCCATTTCCGAACCGTGCTCTATTTCCGGAGTGCCATTTTCGGCATGCTAAACCCCATTTCCGAGGCATCGCTGATATGATGATGGTCCATTTCTGAACCGTGCTCCATTTCCGGAGTGCCATTTTCGGCATGCTAAACCTCATTTCCGAGGCATCGCTGATATGATGATGGTACATTTCCAAACCGTGCTCCATTTCCGAAGTGTTATTTTCGGCATTCTAAACCTCATTTCCGAGGCATCGCTGATATGATGATGGTCCATTTCCGAACCGTGCTCAATTTCCGGAGTGCCATTTTCGGCATGCTAAACCCCATTTCCAAGGCATCGCTGATATGATGATGGTCCATTTTTGAACCGTGCTCCATTTCCGGAGTGCCATTTCCGGATGCTAAACCCCATTTCCGACGCATCGCTGATGTGATGATGGTCCATTTCCGAACCATGCTCCATTTCCGAGTGTTACTGTGATGTGGTGTGATGAGGTCCATTCCCAACCGTCACCGTGTTGTGGTCCATTCCCGAACCGCTCCTTCCATTTACTGATCTCCATTCCTCCCGAAGTGTTACTGTGATGAGGTTTGATGAGGTCCATTCCCGATCCGATCTCCATTCCCGGAGTCTCATTCTCGACGTGCTCATTCCCGAGCTGTCCATTCCCGGACTATATCTCCATTCTCGGAGTGCCATTCCCTTCCCGGCGTGCCATTCTCGGCGTGTCCATTCCCGGACTATATCTCCATTCTCGGAGTGCCATTCCCGGCGTGCCATTCTCTATGTGTCCATTCCCGGACTAAACTGATCTGATGTAATATGGGCCTCGCCCCCAGAATGCCATACCCGGCATTGTTGATCTGATGTAATGTGGGCCTCGCCCCCAGAATTCCATACCCGGCAGAAACTGATCCGATGTAATGTGGGCCTCGCCCCCAGAATGCCATACCCGGTAATGCTGATACTGATGTAATGTGGGCCTCGCCCCCGAATGCCATACCCGACAAGACTGATACTGATGTAATGTGGGCCTCGCCCCCAGAATGCCATACCCGACAAGACTGATACTAATAAAGATGTGGGCCTCACCCCCAGAATGCCATACCCGGCAAGACTGATATGATGCTGATACGGGCCTCGCCCCAAACTGATGCTGATGTGGGCCTCGCCCTAAACTGATGCTGATGTGGGCCTCGGCCCTGGGATTCATTCCAAATTCTGACGACATGGGCCTCAGCCCTGGGATTCATTCCAAATTCTGAAGACGTGGGCCTCGGCCCTGGGATTCATTCCAAATTCTGAAGACATGGGCCTCGGCCCTGGGATTCATTCCAAATTCTGAAGACGTGGGCCTCGGCCCGGGGATTCATTCCTTGGATTCATTCCGAATTCTGACGACGTGGGCCTCGGCCCTGGGATTCATTCCCTGGATTCATTCCAAATTCTGATGACGTGGGCCTCAGCCCTGGGGTTCATTCCCTGGATTCATTCCAAATTCTGAAGACGTGGGCCTCGGCCCTGGGATTCATTCCCAAAACTCTGACGATGTGGGCCTCGACCCTGGGATTCATTCCCCAAACTGCTGATAAGGTGGGCCTCGACCCTGAGTGATACTGATGTGGGCCTCACCCCAAACTGATACTGATGTGGGCCTCTCCCCAAACTGATATGATGTGGGCTCCCCCAGACTGATACTGATGTGGCCCCCCAAACTGATACTGACGTGGGCCTCGCCCTAAAACTGATACTGATATGGGCCTCAACCCTGGGACGCATCCCCAAACGAATACTGATATGGGCCTCGGCCCCAAATTGAAACTGATGTGGGCCTCGCCCCAAACTGATACTGACATGGGCCTCGCCCCAAACTGATACTGATGTGGGGCTCGCCCCCAAACTGATACTAACATGGGCCTCGACCCTGGGACTCATCCCCAAAACTGATGATAATGTGGGCCTCGACCCTCTGGGATTTATTCTCGAAAACTACTTATAATACAGGCCTCGCCCCATGGGATTCATTCCTGAAACTTGATGATAATGCATGCCTCGACCTTGGGATTCATTCCCGGATTCATTCCAAAACTCTATTGATATGGGCCTCGACCCTAGGATTCATTCCCGGATTCATTCCAAATTCTGACGACGTGGGCCTCGACCCTGGGATTCATTCCCCAAACTGCTGATAAGGTGGGCCTCGACCCTGAGTTGATACTGATGTGGGCCTCGCCCCAAACTGATACTGATGTGGGCCTCGCCCCCAGACTGAAACTGATGTGGGCCTTGCCCCAAAACTGATACTGATGTGGGCCTCAACCCCGGGACTCATCCCAAAACTATTACTCATATGTTGCTGATTCTGGTTGGCTTGTCTTTCGCCGCTTTCTCTTTTTCATCTTTGAAACTTGTGAATGCAAAACGAAACAAACACAAAAAAAGAATGCAAAATACGTTACGTGTATGCATGCATGCATGAATGAATTTCCTATTCCATTGGGTTAGGTCTTCCGCCAGTTCTCCAAGTGATTGCCCAATCTTCTCTCTGGTCTCATGACTCAATATCTTGTTATGTCACTGATTCACGATGTGGTAGACCGGTCGCCCCCAGTCTTGGTTTAGCTTTCTGCTCTCCGCTGTTTGCACTTGGTCAAGATGAACCACATGGTGGGGCCTTCTATATCATCATACTATGCTACGAAAATAGTCTCAATAGTTATACATATCATTATCCTCAAAGAATGCCTAGTAATGAAACCAGAGAACCTTCAAAACACCCAATGTAACTTAAATCCAAGTCTTTGGATAAATGATCTAAGCTAGACTCAAAGTGTGTGTGTGTGCAAAGGTTCTTTCACAGCTTAATCCTCAGGTAAGCTAACTCAATGATTTCGTTTCAAAAATTGGGATCGATGGGTCAAACCAACCTAGATGTCTCAGTTAGGCTCTGCAATTGCTTTTTCATGCTCAATGTGAAATGGTTTTATTTCTCTTTTGTCTATCTTTTTTTTTCTTTTCATTTTGAACTTTTTTTTTAATTCTTTCTCTTTTTTGAACACACCTACCCTTTAAGGTAGCATTTCTCCTCATGGTGGTCCTAATACTCGCCCATGGGTAGCTTCATGCTTATCGGTTATAGGTGGTTCAATTCTTTTCGTTAGAGAATTTTCTTTCATTCTCAACCATACCACACATCATAACATAAGCAAATCAAGATAAACATCTAAGCAAACGGTCATTCACCGACCTACAATTTCTTCAACTAGTCACATTGCCAGTTACTCAGGTTTTCACCGCTAAGAACATATAGTGGAGTGTTTACGAGTCTGACATAAATCAATCACTCAAAGTATCAGATAAAAGCACATCAATCATTTATTGTTTCTAAGATTTCACCCTAAAGCAAACGATTTCATTATTGGACTTATGTCTAACTATCAAATACTAAAAACAAACAACAAATTTTTTTTTCTCTTCATTTTTTTTTTTTTTTTTTTTCTTTTTTTTTTTGAAGGCCCCCCAATGGTCTTTCTATCTCTGCCGTAAATCTCTCTCTGTTTCTCGGTTTCCTTTTCTCCAATATCCATGTTTGCTAAACTCTTCTTTGACAAGTCTTCTTTTTCCTAACCCAACGGATATCTATGATGGCTTTTAAGACACGGGGGTTAACATGATGCATGTGATGTATGAGACACAATATGCATGGGGTTATCAAAAGCATAAAGGGTGGCCCCTATAGGTCATACAACTATATTCACATGTGTGTTTACAGGAGTGTGGACAAAGGCTCTCGTTTGACGAAGGATTACCCACAACTAGGACTCCCCACTCAAGGGTTCAAGCGACAAGTGAATGCACTTTTTTATACCTTACGGTACGTGCCAACGAGTTACGGTGTGTGACTAACTGTCGAATGGATTTCTCGTTGCAGATTCCCTAGAGGGAGGGTGGAGCGAGGCTCTCTTAAGTACCCAAGCCCCTTAGGCTCTTATCGCTTGGTGTCAGGAATAAAAACGATTCCTCCAAACTAGTCTGTCACAACGAGCTACAAGTAATGGTTATCTCGGTGTCTTCACAACTTTTCCTTATGAAAAGGTAGTGAGTGAAGGAAGACACCCAACCATCACTTAGCTCCAACAAAGCCTTTGATTAACCCCTTTCACCTACCATGAAACGATTAACGAAGCACAAATCATAAACATCACGAGACTGATTTCGGAGCCGATTCAAAATATCCCCAGTGGAGTCGCCAGACTGTAGACAAAAAAACTTGGGCGACGCTGTTCTAGGCTCGCGGCCTAGTTGGGAGTACGAAATAAGATGGAGTCGCCACCCGGTGTGAACCGGGACAAAGATTTAAGGCCACACTCACCCCTCGCAAGGGAAGACCTCAAACCGTTGGGTTCGGAATGGTCCCTTACTTATGCCACTTGTGATGATATGATTTGTGCAATAAACGAACCGAATCTATTCAACATTCATGCTCAAGGGTAATCTACGCCTAAGTCCGCATGCATAATAATAACAATGAGAACCCATATCTAAGTTCGCATACTTCAAAGTAAGTTATCATGACGGCCAACACGCAATAACATACAATCATCACACAAACATGCTCAATTATCTACTGCGGAAAATAAATAAGAATCTAAGCATAATATAAATTAAATCCCTAATGTAAGAACAACTTAATCATGCATAAAGAAATAACTTTCTATCGACTAAATCATGCTTAAGATAAATAACATGCTAACAACCTAATCATGCTTTAATAACAAATAAATAACTTACGAACTACAACATGCTCAAACACAAGTTTGGATGGAACGAAATATATGCCTCTTAAGCGGTACGTGGCGTTGTATCCCGAGTACAAACCGCACTACCGTCCATTCGGATTCGGCTACGGAATTTACGTCCTGGTTTCCATCCTATATACCACAAAAGGGGACACATATTCCGCCCATCCAACAATCACATCATGCCTCAAACGACTCTCATGCAATAATATTTTTAAAATAAATAAAATAAACGAAAGATAGTAAATAAAAGGGTGCCCTCAGGTCTAACCTCTTTTGTCGTCTCAAGAAAGGGGGTTACACGTCCGTTGGAATGGTGAATGATCCGCAACTCTTTTGGTTCACTAACTCAACGTCTTTCCTCGCTGTTTTGCTACTCGGGCTGCTGTTTTTACTCCGTTTCGCTGCTGTTTTGCTGCTGCGTTTCAGGTCACTGTTTTGGTAATTTAGGCTACTGTTTTTGTGGTTTTTTGGACTGGTTTGGGCTGTTTCGGGGAGTCTTTAGGGGGACTTGTTGCAGTTTTTTAGTGCAGTTTTAGGGTGATTTCAGGGCGATATATGCGGCAGTTTGGGCAGTGTTTCAAGGGTGGTTATGCGCCAGTTTGGGCAGTTTAACGTGGCTGTGTTGTGAGGATGGGTGGCTTGTGCTGAATGGGGCTTTGAGGCAAGTGGCGTGTAGGGTTGTGATTAGCGTGAGGCTTGGCAGAGTTTGTGCGTAAAAATGTATGTGGCGTTGAACTGGGAGGAGTGTGACGTGAGACAGGGGCAGGTTTGTTGAGTCAGTACGTGAGTGGTTTTTAGGTGGCGTTGATGTTTGATTGAAGCGGTGAGGCTGGTTAACGTGGAGCAGGCAGATGCGTGGAATTGTGTTTGGTCAGGCATGAGTGCTGAAGGAGTTTGAGGGCTGATTGGAGTTTTGGTCAGGCGTGAATGGGCTGGTGGCTTGTAATATGTTGCGTGAATTGGTTATTTGGTCGATGTGTATTTTTGTGAGAATGAGCCAGCCAGGGTTGGTTTGTGTGGAGAAGGGTATTTTTATAGGCCAAGGGTGGAGGTTACCTTGTTGGAGAAGGAATAGGATTTGTGTATTAATTGGGGATATCTTTTAATTTAGTATGTGATAGGGAAAATCTTTTAATTTAAGGGAATGATTTGATTTTTTCTTTTTAGTTAAGGTTAAGGATTGATTTATTTAAATTGGTAGGTGATTTAATTAAATTAGGAATGTGATTTATGTAATTTAGGAACGGGATTTAATTTATTTAGGAATGTGATTTAATTTGTGAAATGTGTTTTAATTTAATTTAATTTTGTTTTAATTATTTAATTTGTGAGATGTGTTTTAAATGTTTTAATTATTTTTTGGATGTGATTTAATGGGTTTGGTGTGTTTTAAAACAGAGGTCCAACAAGCGAACCCGAAGCGAAACAAGCGAGTTAAATCTGACAAAATGCTAATTTCCAACTTTACCATTCCAACGTCCGTTTCCCGCGGCTTTCACAACTAAAGAGGCAGTGTCTCCATACGAGACTCATCATCGGGTTGATATGCAAAAATGCAATGCCTACAGTTAGGCTTGATTTTGGGTTTGATTTGTTGACAAGTAAGTCTTGACTTTGCTTATACTACACTCAAACCAAATTCAACACACAACCTAAGTATAAATTGACTTGTTGACTTTGGAAGTGTAATAAGGTTACTATTCACAACAACCAAAATCTTCTATTCTCCCTCAATGTCGAGCTTCTCTCACTCTTGTCCATGGATTTTGTTGCAAAATTCTTCAATGCTAGCACATTAAGGAGTCAGATGAAGGTGATAGGGAGACTCATCCGAGTGTTGGAAACACTAAAAGAGGGCTTGGAGCTTCCATATTCAAAGAAAGTTTTTGAAACTTCTCATCCAAATCAATGTAAGTATTCCGCAACTTTCCTGATTAATTCACACAATAATCACGTTTAGAGATCTCGTGGCATGTCTAGGACACTAACAATGGTATCAGAGCGAGATCTAAGCATGATTTAATTTCTAGGGTTTATAGACTTTATTTGGGGATTTTTGCTTAGAGCTTGTAAATGCCTAAATTGGTTGTTTGGACATGGTTGGATGATGATGACTTGGAGTTATGCATGATTGATTTTATAAAAAATTGATTAGATTAATTTTCCCTAAAATCTATACCTTGGCCGAATACACCCTAGGAATTGCTCATGGTAATTTTTGGAAATTTGACAATTGGATGTGTTAAATGGCATGATAGAAATATTGAATGTTGATTTAAATTGGATTGAAATCAAATTGAATGATTTTTTATTGCCTTTGCCGTGAGCTATGCATATTGTTGGAGGATTGATTTTACCCCATTTTATGTTGGACATTAATTTGGGTATTATAAATGATTAATTAGATTAAATTAATGTTTTGGAAACATTAGGTTAATTAATTCATTATGGTGATTGCACTTTAATTGAATTAATATGTAATTTGGAATGGTGTATTAATTTAATTTAGTGTAATTGGGCTTAATGGGCTTGGTTGGGCCAAGTTTGGTTTTGGTCAATTGGGTTGGATCCATTTGGGCCTAAAACCATTTCCATAAAGTTCAAAGTATGACATTGGGCCTTTAATGATCTAATTGGGCCTAATGGGCCTAAATTGATTTTTGGCATAGGGTGATTCCTAATTGGGCCTTGGCATCTTGGGTTTGATCCATAATGGCCAAAGCCCATGCCTAAAGAATCAATTGAAAGCCCATTGGACTTTAATTGAATAGTATTTGATGCTAATTGGGCCTATGATACCCAATTGGATTGGATTTGGAATCCAAGTCTAAAAAGCACTATCAAAAGTGTAATTATTTAATTTGGAATTAAATATGAATTAGCATTGGATACAATTTAAATTAGATTTAAAATTGTAGTTCGATATAATTCAATAATACTTACTTTGACTATTTATTCTTAAACGAGTTTGACTCGCGCAAATCAAATCGTTGTTTGAACATTGGACGGTCATTAATCAAAGATTAATTAATTGGATTAGATTGATTGAATAACATGTTATGTGTGAATACTTGGATGTATTGTATGAATAATGTATATCGGATGGATATTAGAGGGTGAGGGCAATTTTGGAAATTGTTGTAATAAATTTAGAATTTATTAAATTGGACCTGCGTGTCCAGCCTATTATATTTATTCTCTTTGTATTTCTATTCTCACCAATTCCCCTCAATGCAAATGAGGTTTCTTATTAGTGTTATGTAATTGGGTAGAAGTAAGAATGGTGTTAGCGGGAGAGAGGAAATGAAGAGATTTGTTCTAGGAATAATTTATTGTATATCCATTCGTATATGATTATTAATTTTATTTCGCACCTTATTATGCTTTTAGAATGCATGCTTAAGGGTGTATGATGAGACCTAATTAAAGATAATAAATTGGTTGCCAATTTACGCAAAAAAAAACCCTCAATACAATATTAAGCATTTTTCCTTCCATTGAGTGGTTCTCTCTCAAGATCCAAGATTGGCATTGGTTTGTTGGCCAAAGTCAAGACCTTTGTCCATCGCGGATGTGTTTGAACCACGTAAGCTTTATTCCATATCGTATGTCTTGGGCGGTTGTGACTTGTTGGCCAAAGTCAATGTCACTTCTAGTTCATCGACTTCGATTACGAAGCTTTCCCACTGTCAATGGGTCACGCTTAACTGGAATCATTAAGTTTGTTGAGCCAAAGCCAAGGCTTAGTTGATTCAGAGGAAACAGGTTAGGAAATATATTAGATATATTTACATATATTGGATATATGTTTCGGACTTGGAGTTTCACCTACTGAATCTAGGAATTGGATGAGATCTAATTGATCTTAGAGATCTACCTAGGTAAGTTTCATACTGCTTATTGGCCAAATTCAAGGTTGTGTGTTATTTAACGGGACCCTAGTTCACTAGGAAACTAGGTTTCCCGAGTACTCCACTTAGGGTTAGAGGCTCGCCGAAAAATAGTGGGAGGTTAGTATTAAATTTGTAATATTCATTTAATACTGGCTAATACGCGCTCTTTATTTTTCGTCATTAAATTTATATATATTAGTTGGACTAATATTCAATTGTTGTTTTAATTGAACAGTTGGACTGTATTCAAACTGCTTCATTTGTAGTTGGTTATATAGTTAGACTATAGTAATCAATACATTTGAATTTAACCAATCATTTATAGTTGGTTATATAGTTAGACTATAGTAATCATTACATTTGATTGTACCTAAAATCGTTGATTGGATAGTTGGACTATAGCAAACAAGATGACCTGAAAGATTAGCGTCAAAGGACATAATCCTGGGTGAAAATATCTTTAACAGCTTTAATTTTCCAGATTGGGAAAAGAATCTCAGGATAGTCCTAGGAGCTGAGAAGTTACTCTATTTGATAGAGAAACCTCTTGGGCCTGAGCCCGGAGTTGAGCAAATAGTGGAGCATGAGCTTTGGAAGACTCATAACTTTAGTGCTCAATCTGTCATGCTTGCTACAATGAATCCTCAAATTTCATCGTCGGAAATAAGGATTAGATCCTTGTACAATGATAAGGAAATTAAAGGATCTTCATAGATCTATTTCTTAGATCTTAGAAGTACGAATTGCAAAAGAAGCTCTTTCGCTCGCGTATGTCAGAGGGAAAATTTTTCGAACACTAGGTGTCGCAGATGATTACTGACATCGAACAGCTAGGTTAGCCGGGCATTACCTATGAGGCCGAGACTTCTATAGATTTGATCTTACAGTCTCTGCCCGAATGTTGGGGCGGGTTCGTCATGAATTTCAACATGATTAACCAAGAGAAAACTCTTGGAGAGTTAATGGCTATACTCAAGGAGGAAGAGCCAGAGCTTCTAAAAGGGTAAGAAGCGTAAGGCGCATTTTACTTCGACATCCCAGAAGGCCAAGGCTTGGCCGAAGGCTTCTGGGGGTGTGAAGAAAAGGGCAAGGCTAAATCATCACAGTCTTCTTGGAAGACAAAAGGCATATCCCAAGATGTCTGCCTAAATTGTGACAAACGGGGTCACTGGAAGCGTGACTGCCGTATGGACAAGGCAGAAATGAAGGAAGTGAAGAATGGCAAAGCTCCGACTTCAGGTATGTTTTTTATAAACATGTCCACTGCTAGTTTTAAAATTGGATTTTTGATATTGGATGTGGTTCGTGAATATATGTACTGACGTGCGTGATCTGCTTATTAGCAGGAGACTGGCTTCAGATAAGATCGACCTGCGAGTCGGAAACGGGACGAGAGTCGCTGTTTTGGCCGTAGGAACCTAAGTTTTGGAACTGCCCTTGGGGCAAGTACTTAAATTAGGAGACTGTTATAATGTACCTAGTTTGACTAAGAACATTATCTCTATCTAGTTTAACCCGTTGGGGGTATACCTTTGTATTTCGAAACACCGGGTGTTTTGTCTATAAATATGATATTGAGATATACACATTAGATGTGAATAACAGTATTTATATTTTGAATATAAATGAATCTCAAACATATAAAATGACAAACAAAATGCTCAAATTGAGTAAATCAAATGAAACTTATTTGTGGCATTGTTGTCTGGGACACATTAACACGACTCGTATATCCACACTTTAGAAAAATGTATATTAGGACGGATTTGATCCTAATTCAAATGATGTATGTGAATCTTGTATATTAGGCAAAGTGTCTAAAACACCTTTTAATGGTAAAGGTGCAAGTGCCACCGATCTGTTAGCCCTTGTTCATAGTGATGTAAATGGGCCCATGTCTAGCTAGGCTAGAGGTAGAAATGAATACTTCGTAACCTTTACGAATGTGGCATAGCATTACGGTTATGTGTATCTTATGAAACACAAGTCAGAAACTTTTGAGTAATTCAAAGAGTTTCGACACGAAGTATAAAAATAGACTACAAAGTATTAAAACATTACGGTTGGACCATGGTGGATAATACTTAAACATATGAGTTTCAAGATTACTTGAAAGAGTATGGTATTCTTTCACAATGGACTCCTTCCGGAACACGTCAGTTAGATGGTGTGTCCGAACGGAGAAACAGAACTTAGTTGGACATGGTAAGGTTAATGATGAGTCACTCCGAGCTACCAATTTCCTTCTGAGGATACGTATTAAATAGTGCAACACTTATTTTAAATAAGGTTCCATGAAAATCTGTGAGACAGACTTCATATTAGATATTAACAGGAAAGAAACCTGGTTTCTCATTCCTGAAGATTTAGGTATGTTGGCATACTCTAAATGTTTGGATGATACCAAATTATAACCCAAATCGGATAAGTGCCTATTTGTAGGTCATCCTAGGGAAACCAAAGTATAATACTTATACAACTCACAAGAGAACAATGTATTTGTTGCTCTTCATGCGGTTTTCCTCAAAAAGGAATTTCTAAATGCAGTCGTAAGTGGGAGGAAAGTAAATCTCGATGAAAATCAGAGTAATACTATTCCTAGCACCGACTCCTTTACGGAACATGAACAGTTTATCAGGGATGAGATTGTACCACAATCTTCTAATACACAAGAACCACGTAGGTCGGAGAGAGTCAGAAAACAACCTGGGAGGTATGGGTTTCTGATCTCACCTCATGTAGATATTAATCTTATTGAGGATAATGGACCGACTACATATGAGGAAGTGATACAGGGTATCGACTCCTTTTATGGCAAAGTGCCATGAAGTCCGAAATGGATACCATGTATACCAACCAAGTTTGGACACTGGTTGATGTACCAGAAGGCATTGTGTCTATTGGTACTAAATAGGTCTTCAAGGAAGACAAACATGGATGGAAACATGAAAATGTACGTAGCTAGGCTTGTACAGAAAAGGTATCGTCAACGACATGGTGTCGATTACGACGAAACTTTTTCACATGTTACCATGATTAAATCCATTCGGATAATGCTTGCTATTGCTGCATATTTCGTTTAAATGAAATATGACAGCTAGACTCCAAAATCGCTTTCCTTAACGGAAACCTTTTGGAGGATGTTTGTATGCAACATTCTGACGGTTTTTTCATGCCAAAACATGCAAACAAGGCTTACAAGTTAAATCGATCCATTTATGGATTGAAGCATGCATTGAATTCTTGGAACCATCATTTTGATGTAATCATAATGGTATATGATTTAATTCAAAACGAAGATGATTCTTGTGTATATAAGAGGGTTAGTGGGAGCGCACTGACAATCATTGTCCTATACATTGATGATGTATTGCTTATTAGCAATGACATTCCCATAGTACAATCGGTGAAAGCTTGGCTTTCATAAAATTCTCCATGGAATACCTGGGAGAAGCAGGCTTTATTCTAGGAATAAAGATATACTGGATAGAACTAGAAAGTTGCTGACACCCTCCCAGAGTTTATATGTTTTGATATATACGTAACCTAATGTCTCATATGCTTTGAGCATATGAAGTCACAATCAGACCCATCCAGGTGATGGTCACTGGATTGAGTAAAGAACATCCTTGAGTATCTTGGATGAACTAAGGATGCTTTCTGAGAATATAGGGAAATGAGAACTTGTGGTAACTGGGTTCACCTCTTCAAGTTTCCAAACCGATAAAGACGACTGTAAGTCGCAATAAGGGTACATATTTAGTTTGAATAATGGAACAGTGGGCTGGAAATCTTCCAAGCAAGATACTATTGCCGATTAAACATTTTGGATCTATAAATTCCTAATTGGATTAGGAGTAGTTCTGTTAACAGCTGAACTAGGCTACAGCGCAGGCTAAAGAACCACGGTCTCATCAACGATCCAAATATGTACTTCAATTGTTTCATCTGATTCGTTAGATCAAACATTGTGGCGATGTGATGATCGAATAAATCGCATCAGATGATAACCTTGCTAATCCGCTGACGATAGCTATTTCTCAGCAGAATTTTGAGCGACCCGTACTTAGTTCAGGTGTTAGACACTTGAGTGACTGGCTATAGTCCAAGTGGGAGATTGTTGGACAATTATGACCCATAGCATCACTATTTGTACAGAACATAATGTCGTTGTACAAATTTACTATGTGACAAAGGAAATTGCTCTTTTATCACCTTGTAATTGGATTACCTGGATATATAAATGATAAAAGTCCATATGATCAGTACCAGATTAATAAGATATGAGACAATATTAATGCACGTAAGGTTTAATCATTAAATATCCCTAGTCGTAGTATTATCGAGATTGGACATCGATAATACGGAATAGGCTAGTATTACACTTGTGCGTGTTATGGAAGTGTAACGACATAGTTCTCATATATTTGGGTATTGGATACTCATGCAAGTGTAATAGGAGGTTCTGTTTGTTAGGGATATGCCCTATACCCAACTTGTGGATGGGCTATATGTACATGTATTTGTAATATTCACATTAATTAATAAAATGGAAATCTTTATTATACGTGTCTTACAAAGATTATATAAATCATCAAACACTGTAATAAAGCCCTTGGAGTAATAAGATGATGGCTTCCACGCCTTATGAGAATCATTACTCTTAAACGTTCCTAGTCATAGTTTTGTGAATAATCTGGACGTTGACAAAGCGGAGAGACTAGCATGATGATATGATCTGCCCTTAAGTGGGGTACCCGATCTCATAGGCTACTAGCAGAGATCCGTCTGCTTGGTATATCACATGGATGCATGAGTGCTTGTGTCCATCGAACTGACAGCCGAAAGTTTTCACATGGAGTGTTTATCCCATGTGTCTGTGAGAAATTTCATGTATCGATTGTATGACTAGTCCTTAGACTTGAGGTCTTTACAATCTTATATGTGGATCAAATGACTTTGACATTCTCTTTCCCCGGCTTAAAAGATTCGGTCATAAGGGTATGATTGGGTCATTTTTTGAAACACATGAAGTTTGTAAAGATACAACAGAGAATCACCACTCTCTCGGATAATATTTTCTTATAAGAGTAGTATTCCAGTTCGCGGGTTGATATGTGTGATCAGTGCTTGAGACTGTGGCCGCAGCGGAAGAATCATGTGAGATTCTTGGGTTAGCACGATTCATGACACTATCAACATCATACTTTTGACTATATGGGTAGACACTTTCCTTACCCTAGGTCAAACGGTGGGGATACAGTGAGGTGATGGACCATATCATATGTAAATCGCATACAGAATGGGTATATATATCTTTCCTTCTCATTTTGGGGCTTTGGCATGTTGCTAGATGTCAACCTTGGTCATTGAAATCGAACGACCATCTGATCGGAGGATAATTTATGTTCGATTAAATTATCACGATTCATTTCATGTCCAACTTGATGGGAACCCAAAAGGTCACACACAACAAAGTCGAAATCAATGGTTAACAGTGCACAGTACAAATTTAACAGCATATATGATTACTGTAGGAATGTTCATAAATGGTTCAATATGTTTAATTATTGAACAGATCATATATGAGGTTCCATAGTGGCTTAAGGATTGGTGAATGACGATAGGGACACTTTGGGAATTGGAATAAATAAATAAATAAATAAAAATGTGAATAGTAACATGAATAGTAAAAAAAATTTATGTGTTATTTGTTTTGAATTCCAATTCGGCCCAAACTCTTATTAGGGTTTTATAATCTCATTAAACCACTAAATTAAGATCTAATGGCTAAGATTAAATTAGCATTTATCCCACATCGGATTCTTAATTAATTTTTTTGTCTTTGGAGCACCTATATAAACCCAAAGAATTCTTCACAAATTTTTGCACCAAACCTTTCATATATTGGGTTTATATAAGTGAGCAACTCTAAAGGTTAAGAGTAAGCCACTGATCTTGAGGATCCTTAAGTCTAATTGACTAGAGAAACCTCGAGTTAAAAGTTTTTGCGGTATTTGCCTAGGCTAGCAACAAGGGCAAAATACCTGTGCACTCAAGGCGTAGTCTTGCCATTGCGTTTTGGCTTTAGTGTGTGCATCTTTGGAGGCCACACACTTGGGTGGCTCTTTGGAACGTGGAAGAGCTTGTTGTGTTCGAGAAAAGCTTGTAGATTGGAGGGAGGACTGGAGGAGTCTTCGGTTCAAGTAAGTATTTTTCTTTCTTTATTTTTAATTAGAGTTCTTATGATACTTAGCATGTTTAAGTTTATGTTCTTTGCATGTTTTATGAGTTTTTTATGCTTAGAATATATAGTAACATGCCTAGGCTTGTAGAATAATCAAAACAAATGGGTCTTGGGCAAAGGGATAGCGGCATCATAATTGATTTATTTAATTTTCCGCTGCGCACTCGCGGCCGCTTCCCAACAGTGGTATCAGAGCGTTGTTTTTGTTTTGATTAGTTCTCTCTCATTTGAACTCGAAATGGGGTGTGTAAAAGCTCATTGAAAAGCTAACACCCTGAACTTAATTTTAGGAACAAGTTTTGCATGATTTGGTTAAGATTTGAATTGTGAAACTGCATTTAAAATTCACGCATCTGTAAAAAAACATGAATAGTAAATTTATTTGAATAAAATAAAATGCAATATCATAATTAAATATTAATCAAAGTTATTTAATACCTAAAATAATTCCAACATATTAAAACTCATATGCTTGATGATTCTATGTATGATTAGAATTTGCATGATTATTTTAGGGTGCAAGCATCTAGAGACTTTCCAAGGAAATAGAGAGTGTATTGCTTATCTCTTAGCTAAGTAATTATTCCGTGATGAACTTAGAGATTTATTACCTTTAAGGCTAATAAATATAAATCACTTTTTTATAATAAAAGACATTATAAAAGATACAAGTGGGGTGGGACCAAGGTGTTAATAAGACTTTCCAAACTAAAGTTAATTTAACCAAAGGTATTACTAGAGTTAGATAATGATTTGGTGTCTTCCTTCACTCACTACCTTTTTATAGCCAAAAGGAAAAGCTGTGAAGACATCTAGATAATCATTTACTCAAAGCTTACCTTAAAGCATATTTAAATTGTTAGACTAATTTGAAGGATCTATTGTTTATTCATGTCACCAAGGCAATAAGAGTCTAAGAGGTAAGGGTATTTAAGAGAGTTCGCTCCACCCTCCCTCTGGGGAATTTTCAATGGAGGAATCCATTTGACAGTTATTCACTTAAACTTGCTAAAATCCTCAATAATAATTTAAGTCAAAAATTTTCCTCCCATTGAAAAATATAGACTCAAAGGGCTTAAACCGTATTGGCAGGACTAGGCTTTACCAGACTGACCAATACCAATTTGTCCCTAAATCGTACTATTGACAATGTTTTGACTTTTCTGAGTCATAAGACGCATCGACCCTTAGGCGTGGTCTTATAACTTAGTGGCAAAGATTGGGTGTCCACAAGGACTATCATAAGCTATGGCATGTTTGATTGCCTAACCCAATGATCAAGGAATTGTGATATATATCATAAATTGGTTGGGAACCTACCTAATTATCGTATTTTATAACGACCGGCCCTAGTCGGAGTTATGAAATGATGATAATGGGATCCTTGCCACAAGAAATCCATCATATTGGGGTTGATGCGATTTGCTTAAAATTTTAAAACAATTGAGTGGGAGCAACTTCATAAAATTAAAAGCCAATGTTATTATGAAACATTAATAAAAACATATTCCTAATTTTAACATTCTCTCTTAACAGGTGGGTTAAAATATTTCACAAACATTCAAATGGCAAACAGTGTATCACTTCGTTCCATCCTTGATGAGCATAAGCTCAAAGGGGACAACTACAATGATTGGTTTAGAAACCCTAAAATTATCTTACGACAAGAAAAGATTTTCTATATTCTTGAAAGACCATTTCCCCCTGAAACCGCAGAAGATGCTAACCAAAATACATTTGATGCTTGGAAGAAACACGTCGATGATGATGAGCAAGCAGTTTGCATAATGCTTGGCTCTATGTCGGACGAACTTCAAAAAGCTCACGAAGATATGGATGCTCAAACCATCATCTTTCACTTGAAGGAGTTGTATGCAACTTCTGTTCATGCCGTGAGATTCCAAGTGTCATATGTCTTATTCCAAACAAGGTATAAGGAAGGATCTGTTAGTAGACATGTGCTTAAGATGATTGGCCACATTGAAAAATTGGCCAACCTCGGGTTCATCATGGATCATGAGATAGGTCACGATCTAATTCTTCAGTCCTTACCAAAAGACTTCTCTAACTTTATTATGCAGTTTCATTTGTCTGATAAAGAAGCTACTTTAGCAGAATTGCACAATCTGATAAACCAAGAAGAGAATGACTTGAAACCGGAGCTTAAAACCTTCGTCATGCTTACGGGTACGGACCTGAAGCCACGAGGCCCAAAGAAAAATAAGGGCAAGGCCAAGGCTCCAGATCACCTAAAGCCCAATGGTAAGGTAGAGAAGAAAAAGGGAAATGGGAAATATTTCTTTTGTGGAAAGAAGGGTCATTGGAAGAAAGACTGCAGATCCTTGAAAGCCAATGAAGCTAGGGAAGCCCAAGAGGCCTAGAAGCCCAATGCTTCAGGTATGTTGTATATGATTGAACTATATTCTCAAAACTCTGAACCTTCTACTTGGGTGCTTGACACCGGTTGTGGGACTCATTTGTGTAACAATGTGCAGGGCCTGAGAAACAGTATGAGACTCCGTCATGGGGAGGTTGACTTACGCATGGGTAATTGAGCAAAACTGGCTGCATTGTGCGTGGGGACTTATTCATTAGTTTTTCCGAATGGTTTAGTTTTAGACTTAGAAGATTGTGTTTATGTACCTTCTCTAGTAAAGAACATCATTTCAATTTCTTCGTTATGTAATAAAGGCTTTTCATGCCTAATAAGTTATAATGAATGTTCTATTTATTTCAATGAAATAAAATATGGAGATTGCAACCTCTAATATATACAACGTTAACTCGAATAATCTCAATGAATCACTTCTATGGCACAGTCGCTTAGGTCATATCAATGAAACAAGATTAACTAAGCTACATAAGGATGTGTATTTCAGACCCTTCAAATATGAACCTTAACTTGTGAGTCTTGTTTACTTGGTAAAATGACCAAATTACCCTTCAAAGGTAAAAGACAGCGTGCAACGGAGACATTAGAACTCATACACTCTAATGTATGCGGACCAATGTCAGTCACCGCTAGAGGTGGATTCTCCTTCTTCATTACCTTTATCGATGATCACTCACGATATGGGTATGTGTACCTTATGCGGTACAAATCTGAAGCCTTTGAGAAATTCAAAGACTACAAAGCTGAAGTAGAAAACCAGTTTAATAAAAGTATTATGTCACTAAGGTCTGACCTAGGTGGTGAATACTTAAGCGATGCATTTCAAGATTACTTGAGAGAAAATGGCATTGTTTCCTAGTGGACTCCTCTGAGAACTCCGCAGCATAATGGGGTCTCCGAAAGGAGAAATCAGACATTATTAGATATGGTCCAATCAATGATTCCAGGCACGGATATACCTCTTTCATTTTGGGGTATTGCTTTAGAAACTGCAATACTACTACTAAACCAAGTTCCTGTTGGTTTCTATTAAGGTCCCAAGATCAATAATAAGCATGAATCAAGTGTGAATAACAATCGAGGAAGTTATGGAATACTCACATCGATCGGTTGAGCGACACGGAGAAAACAAAATTTCAGATTCTGCCCTTGAACTGGTTCGGCAGTGAGCAGAAACAACTCACTAGTTTGGCCTCCGTTTGGGTCCTTCGTCAAGCTCCAAGCTTCGTCGAACGATTCCCGGCTCATGGGTGGACTTCCCTATCACCTTCGCATGTCTCGTAAGTGTGCTAGCACTCAAGAAATTTGCCACAAATTTCCAACTCTTGCTTCCCAAACTCATGGCAGTGAGCTGTGTGCAGAGGAGAGAAAAACAGCCTCTTGGGCGTGTTTTTGGAGAAGAAAGAAGAATGATGAGAGAGTTGTGTGTGTTGTAATTGTTATTGTGTATCTAATACACCAACCAATATTAAAATCAATTACCAAAATCAAATAAGGTAAATAGATTTTAATTAATTCAACAACTCACATCAACCATCACACTTGAGTGTCAAACACTCAAACATCAACTCACATCAAGTCACATCAATCAAGCAATCAATGGTTACATCACTCAAAGTGACATGATTTGACGCTTGATATGATGCTAGATGCGACTAGTGATTTGACGCTTGATTTGAATTGCGTGCCGCACTCGAATTCGAAATGCGAATGCGCTCGCAAATAATCCCGGGCTCGGGTTCGCTAATTCCTAATTAACAAATTTTCCGTTGCGACGTAATTAAATGATTACGCCTAGCGAAATCACTATTCACGTCGCTAACGAATTAATTCTAAATTAATTCATTCGCCCGAATTAAAATCTAATTTTAATTCCGAGTCGAAATCCAATCTTGTTTAATATATCGAATATATTAATTTCTCGATTAATTCCAAATTAACCGTTATCTCTCTTCATTAATATTTTATCCCAAATAAAATATCTCCACAGTTAATCCCAGATTAATTTTCTCTCTCATCTATTTAATCCCAGATTAATTTAGAGTGTGAGTCATACATCATCAGTGAATCTTTGGGAAGCGACCCATGAGATCCCCGGATATGTTGGTAGTAAATTCAGTCGTCGGACTATCCGAACACGTAAGTACTAAGTACTACGTTTATACCGCTTTACAAGACAAGGTTGGCCTCTAGCAAAGTGTCATGCCTACCCAATTCTCCGGAAATATCCTTATAGGAATAAAGGATCTATATCAAGCGTAGTATACCGTAGTATTGCGTATTTCTGTCCAGTATCGGATGATCACGTGTTAGGCCTGGGGCTGGAATTGTGTTTGCCCCGTACGTAGCACATTTCGAATGTCTGGTGACTAGTCTCTATAATCAGATAAACTTGACCTTGTCATTTTATCCCGATAGCTGCAGCATTTAAGAGAGCCAGTCCCGTATCCTACGTGACCATCATCTCCATATGACTGGAGTGACACTTCCATCTTGACATCACACCCAACACACTACGATTCTCAATATACCCAATATTGGCGTACACAGAACCTGTTAAAGCCCTGGACGACCTCAACCAAATTATATTGATTGTCGCAAGTATTAGCGGTGCAAGTCTCAGGTTAAGACCAAATACACCTACCCTGATTACGGACTTCCATAGACACATAGTCAGACTACCAATGGAATTCCGAGGGGGTCTATCCAGAGCGAAGCTGTTTCCCGTACCATCGGTAAAACACAACCTCCTATTACACTTGCATGAGTATCCTATACCCAAATATATGAGAACTATGTCGTTGTGCCCTCACAACATACACAAGTGTAATACTAGTCTTTTACGTATTTATCGATATCCAATCTCGATAATACTCTGACTAGGGATATTTAATGATTTATCCTTCGTGGACTGATACTGTCTCATATCAATCTCCGTCCAGGAACAAATCATAGGGACCTCTCATTATTTATACATCTAGGTGATCTAAATGAAAAGAGTTCAATCTCCTATGTCACATAGTTATTTTGTACAACGACAACATGATCTGTACAAATAGTGACGCTATGGGTCATAATTGTCCAACAATCTCCCACTTGAGATATAGCCAGTCACTCGAGTGCTTGACACCCGAACTATGTACAGTTGGCTCAAACTGCTGAGAAAAGACTTTCGTCAGTGGATTTGCATGATTATCATCTGATGCAATTTATTCGATCATCACATCGCCACGATGTATGATCCGAACAAATCAAATGAATATCGAAATATGTATCTGGATCGTTGATGAGACCATTAATTATTTAGCCTGTGCTCAAGCCTAGCTCAGCTGCTAACAGAATTATATCTAATCTAATCAGATTTATTATCGATCCAAATGGCTTCTATTGCTGCCTCAACTGCAGCAATAACCCGCATTTGTTGTTTATTCGGTAACAATATCTTGCTTGGAAGATTTCCAGCTCACTGTACCGTTATTCAAACTGTATAGTACCGTTTGCGACTTATAGTCATTTTTATCGGTTTAGGAAACTTGCTACAGTGATCCCAGTCACTTCAAGTTCTCCTTCTCCTCAGATTAAGACAGCATCCTTAGATCTCTAAGATACTAACGGATGTTCTTAAGATCAATCCAGTGACTATCACTTGGATTGGCCTGATTGTGACTCCATATGCTTAAAGCGTATGAGACAGCAGGTCACGTACATTTTTCAATGTACAATTTCTCGGAGAGTTTTTCTCGAAAGCCAAGCTTTCGCCGATTGTTATTATGGGAATATCATTTCCAAGAAATGAAATATTATCATTATTTTATAGGACAGCCACTGTCAGTGCCCTCCCACTAACCCTCTTATATACACAAGAATCATTTCGTTTTGAATTAAATCATACACCATTATGATTACATCAAAACGACAATTCCAAGAACCTATGCTTGCTTCAATCCAAACATGGATCGAATAACCCGCAAACCTTGTTTGCTAATTTTGGTACGACAAAACCGACAGGATGTTATAAACATCCTCCAAAAGGTTTCCGCTTAAGGAAAGTGATTTTCCAGTTAAGCTGACATATTTCATAAATGAAATACGCAGCTTTAGTAAGCATTATCCAAATGGATTTACCGTGGCAACAGTTAAAAGGTTGAATCGTAATCAACACAATGTTGATAACGATACATTTCCGCTACAAGCCTAGCTTTATACGTTGGTATGTTGCCATCCATGTACGTCTTCCTTGAAGACTTATAGTACCAATAGGCACAATGTCTTACGGTACATCAACTAGTATCAAAACATAGTTGATATACATGGAATCCAATTCAGACTCATGGCACTTTGCCATAATTAGGGAGTCGATACCTAGTATCACTTCCTCATACGTAGTCAGTTGGTATACCTCAAAAGATTAATATCTTCACGAGGTGAGATCAGAAACCCATACCCCAGGTTGTTTTCTGACTCTCTCCGACATACGCGGTTCTTGTGTATACAAAGATTAATGGTAATAGTTTCATCTTTGATGAACTATTTGTGTTCCATTAGGATTCGGTGCCTTGAACAGTATTACTCCGATTTTCATCGAGTTTTACTATCCTCCCACTTACCAGTGCATATTTGTATTCCTCTTAGGAAAACCGCATGGCGAGCAACAATCTAATTGTTCTCAAGTGAGTTGTATAAGTACAATACTTTGGTATCCCTAGGATAACCTACAATAGGCACTTATCCATTTTGGGTTCTAGTTTGGTATCATCCAAACGTATGTCTAGCATACCCAAATCATCAGGAATGAGAAACCCGGTTTCTTTCCTGTTCATATCTAATATGAAATCTGTCTAACAAATTTTTATGGAACCTTATTCTAAATAAGTTCTGCACTGTTTATGTTTATCCGTTGAAGGAAATGGTAGCTCAGAGCGACTCATGATTAACTTTATCATGTCCAACAAAATTCGGTTTCTCCGTTCGGACACACCGTCAGGATGACGTGTTCCGGGAGGAGTCCTCATTTGAAAGAATACTTCACTCTTTCAAGTATTTGAGAAACTTATTGCTAAAGTATTTTCCATTACGGTCTTACTGTGACGGTATAATACTTTAGCCGATCTGTTTGTCTATTTCGTGTCGAAAATTAAAAGTTTCTGATTTGTGTTTCAAAAGAAACACATAACCATAACGCGATGTCACATCCGTAAACGTCACGAAATATTCATATCCATATCTAGCCTAGCTAAACATGGGCCCACTTGCTTCACTATGAACTAGGGCTAACAGATCGATGGCAGTTTCACTTTTACTAAGTAAATAGTGTTTTAGGCACTTTGCCCAATAAACTAGATTCGTAGACTTTATTTGAATGGGATCAAATCAGTCATAGTATCCACTCTTCAAAAGTATGGATATACGAGTCTTGTTTAATTGTGTCCCAGACAACAATGCAATATTTAAGTTTCTTCTGATCAAATCAGTTTGAGCTATTTGTTTGTCATGTTATATATTTGAGATTCTTATTTATATTCAAAATATAAATGCTGTTATTCACATCTAATGTGTATATCTCAATATCATTTTTATATAATGAAACACTTTAGTGTTCTAGAATATAAAGGTTCACCCGCAGCGGTTAAACACTGATATAAAGATAATGTATCTAGTCAAACTAGTTACATTATAACAGTTTCCAAATTTAGGTACGCACCCGAGGGTAGTTCCTAAAGTTAGGTATCTACGGTTAAAACAGCGACTTTTATCCCGTTTCCAATCTGCAGATAAATCTCGATTGAAGTCAGTATCCTGTTCAAAACAGATTCTGAACATCAATATATATTTTATGTACCACACTAAGTATCTAAAATCCAATTTTAATACTAGTAGTGAACATAATCTTGACAAACATATTTGAAGTCAGAGCCTTGCTCATTTTTCAATTCCTTCATGTCTGCTTTGTCCAAACGACAGTCACTCTTCCGCGATCCCGTTTTCCATAATTAAGCAGACATTTTGGGATATGATAATGATTTTGCCTTTGCCAGTTTCCATATTCCAGAAGCCTTTGGCCAAGCCTCGGGTTTCTAGAATATCGAAGTAAGGTGCGCCTTACGCTACTTGCCTTATTGCAAACTTTGACTTTGTCTCCTTGAGAATAGTCATTAACTCTCCAAGAGTTATTTATTGCAATTTTAGTACTTCTAAAATCTAAGGATAGATTTATGAAGATCCTTCAATTTCAGTATCATACTTTAAGGATCTAATCCTTATTTCTGATTCAGAAATTAAGGAGTCTACTGCGACAAGCTTAATGGATTAAGCACTTAAGTTATCATCACATAAATCTTCCAAAGATTATGCTCGACTATTTGCTTAACTTCGGGCTTAGGCCTAATATGTTATTTTATCAAATAAACTAACTTATTATTTTCCAGGACCATCATGAAATTTATTCCCAATTTGAAAATTAAACCATTTAAATACATTTTCCCTAGGATTATGTTTTAAATGTCAATCTTTCACTTTTATCTTGATTTTAATAGTCCAACTATTTAATCAACGATTTAGGTACTATGTAATATAATGATTACTATAGTCCAACTATATAATCAACTATACTTTAATAGATTAAAATCAATTATATTGATTACTATAATCCAATTATATAATCAACTATAAATGAATAGTTTGAATATAGTCCAACTATTTATTAAAACAACATTTAAATATTAGTCCAACTAACATTTAATTTATTTGACGAATGAAATTTGTTCGAGCGCATATGGCAAGTAATTAAACGAGTATTGCAAATTCAATTCTTGCCTCCCACTATTTTTCGGCGAGCCTCTAACCCTATGTTGAGTACTCGGGAAACCGTGTTTCCTAGTGGGCTAGGATCCCGTTAAATATCACACAATCTTGACTTTGGCCAACAAATTGTATGATAATTAACTAGGTAGATCTCTAAGATCGATTGGATCCAATCCAATTCCTAGATCCGGTAGGGGGACATCCAAGTCCGAAACATATATCTTATATATGCCAATACATCCAATGTATTACCTAACCTTTTTCCTCTGAATCAACTAAGTCTTGGCTTTGGCACAACAAACTTAGTGATCCCAGTCAAGCGCGACCCATTGACCATGGAAAGCTTCATAACCAATGTCGATGGACAAGAAGTGGTCTTGACTTTGGCCAACAAACCACAACTTGGATAAGACACCAATATGGAACAAAGCCTTCGTGATTCAAACACATCCTCGACTGACAAAGGCGTTGACTTTGGCCAACAAGCCAATTCCAGTCTCGGATCTTGAGTGAGAATCACTCAATGTAAGGAAAGACGCTTAATATTGTTTGAGGATTTTTCGCGTGCAAATTGGCAACCAATTTATTATCTTTGTTAAGGTCTCATCATCATACACCCTTAAACATGCATTCTAAACACATAATAAAGCGCATATGAATAAATAATAATGATATGCGGATGGATACTTTACACATTGATCCTAGATCAAATCACTCCATTTCTCTCTCCCGCTAGCACAAGTATTTACTTCTACCCGTTACACTACACTTCTAAAGAAACCTCATTTACATTGAGGGGAATAGGTGAGAAGAGAATACAAAGAATAGAGAGGTAATAAGGCTGGACACGCAGGTCCAATTAATAAATCAAATTTATTACAATAATTTCTAAAATTGTCCCACCCATCTAATATCCATCCGATATACATTATTCATGCATCGCAACCATGTATTCACACAAGCATGTTATCAATCAATCTAATCAAATTAATTAATCTGATAAATTAGTGATCATCCAATGTTCAAACAACGATTTGATTTTTGCTCGAGTCAAACTCGTTTTGCGAATAAGTACTCAAAGTACATATTCTCGAATTAAATTAAACTACATAATTAAATCCAATTCAATTTGTATTTAATTCTAATTCAAGATTTAATTCCAAATTAAATACTACACTTTATTAATGAACTTTTACGACTTAAATTCCAAATTGAATCGCAACGGGTCTCAAAGCCCGATTAACGTCCAACGTCAATTTAATTAAAGTCCAATGTGCTTTCAATTAATTTCTTAAGGCGTGGACTTTTGGTCAACTCGGGTCAAACCGAATAACCAAAATACAATCCGATTTACCCCATATGCCTAGAAATCAATTTAGGCCCATTAGGCCCAATTAAATTTAGAGGTTTATTAAGTCGCATTTGGGCTTTATGGATGCGGTTTGGGCCCAATTGGATCCAACCAATTTTGCCTAAACCCAACTTTGTACAACAAAGCCCAATAAGCCCAATAACAACTTTAAAAGCCCAAATCCAATTTTAAGGCCCAAATAATTAAATTCCAAAAATCCAATTTTCCCAATTTAATTACCAAAGTGTATAACATGATTAATTATCCAAATTAACATTTCTAAAACATCAATATACACAATTAATCATGCTCAGTTACATCATCACATGTCCAACACATTTTGATTAAAATCAAACCCAAACATGCTTCACAAAGTCTCGGCAATCAAAGGGAATTTTATATCAATTCCGAATTCAATCCAATCAAATCCAAATTAACATTAAATCCACATTTCCAATTGATTCAAGTCATCCAATAATCAAAAATAAAAAAATCACCAAGACCATTAGGGCTTCAAACCTCTCGGCCAACACCAAATTTGGGGGGAAAATTGATCCAATCCAATTTCATGAAATTGATCCAATCAAACTTCAATTCAACATGTTTTAAGCATACTCATTCATCCAATTTCAAAAAATCATGCTTAAATACAAATTACCCAAATTTTAAGCCCTCAACATTTCATGCTCAAACCTTGCTCTGATACCATTGTTGGTTTCTATTAAGGTCCCAATATCAATAATAAGCATGAATCAAGTGTGAATAACAATCGAGGAAGTTGCGGAATACTCACATCGATCGGTTGAGCGATGCGGAGGCAACAAAATTGCAGATTCTGCCCTTGAACTGGTTCGTGATGAGCAGAAAATATATCAATATTTACCGCCCCTTTAACTTAATATTTTGTTTAATGTCTCGGGTTTGATGAACGTTTTGATGTGTTTTAGTTTATTTTGCAGATAAAATAATATTGGGACACAATGAAATCATTTAGGACGAAATATGGGTCAAATAAGGGTAAAAATTGGACTTGACATATTAATTTTGGAGATTGGAAACTTGAAAGGGCGTTTTAACGAAGTGCAGTTTTGGAAATTCCAGTTTTGTGCATCTGTCGTAATTTCGGCATAACGTTTTACTCCGATATCGGATTGAGCTAATTCAAGTTCCAGATTAAAGAAGACTCAAAGATCTACAGTTTTTAAAGACAAAATAATTTCTAATTCTGAAGATTTCATGCCAGAAATTGATGAACCATCCAGAAGTGTGTTGTGTGTAATTATTAAAGTCACTTTCAATCATTTTCAAAGCAAAAAAATAAATAAATAAATAATAAAAATTATCAAATCATCACCAAACATGATAAGAGATTAGTGGAGCAATTAATAATGGATTTGGTGGAGCAATTAGTGGAGTAATTAGTGGAGCAATTAATAATTGATTTGGTGGATGATTTGATGGAGGCAAAATTTTACCTATAAATATCAAGCCATTTCATTTGTAAAATTCATACTTTCTTCTAAGGAATTCCTTAAGAATACTAAGAAGATTGTATCTTGTTTGTTTATTTATAGCTTTTAGTAATTAATTTCCGCTTTCGCACTTTCTTTTCTTTACTTTTCAGTTTTTACTTTCCGCAATTTACTTTTACGAACAATACTTTTCTTTCTTTAATTTTCAGTTTTTACTTTTCAGTAATTTACTTTTCAGCAATTTACTTTCAGCTTTTACCTTTCAGTAATTTACTTTTCAGCATTTACTTTCAGCATTTAATTTTCAGTATTTAATTTCATCATTTACTTTTCGTGATTTACTTTTCAGCAATTTACTTTTCAGCAATTTACTTTATGTCTTTTATTTTATTTAAGTTTTTACTACCCGTAAATATGTGTCGTAACTAAGCCAGTTATCTGGGGATGTGATGAAATCCAATATCACCGATTTATAAGGGGTTAAATTATAGTTTGGGTAATTTAAAGGTTTACTTATTTAGTCTTAAGCTTAATGCGTCTTGTTAATTGGCCATTAATAAGATTGATCTGGTAAATCTAAAATAAACTTGACAAAGGAATTTTAGGTTTCAGCCTTAGACTTAATAGCCCACGATCTTCCTTGAGGATAGATAACCCTTTAATAGATTTCCTTACAGGATAGACATATACCTGTCGAGCGGGGGTAGCCATAATTGGAACTTAAACTTAATGAATCCAGATAATTTGGTTGACATAGACATATGGTTCAATTGGGTTAAACTGGGTATTTGTGCCTGACCATCGACAGAGGCTTACACATAATTTAGTGTTCCAGGTTAATAAATCAATATATTACCCAACTTTAAGATAACCACTTCATCTTTAAAATGATATTGGAAGAAATCATAACCCTAGATAGTTTTTAATATTGAAATTTCTTAAAACCTACTTTCGAACAATTTTATTTACTTGTTTTTAAATTTAGAATCGTCACCATTTCAAATCAATCAAACAACCTGTTAGATACTAGTAATCATTTGACCTCATAAAATTATTAGATTAGATATTAAGTCCTCATGGGATCGATATTTTTATACTACTTGAACGATACGTGCGCTTGCGTTATACGTGTGTGTTTACGCCGGTCAAGTTTTGGCACCGTTGCCGGTGACTTATTTATCTTTCACTATTAGTTGTGGGGTTAGATACATTACTTGTATCTAATTTATTTTTACTTATTATTACTATTTTCTTGTGTTTCAGGTTCTCAGAAACTACATGAGACGAACCAGAAGCTTTGAACTCCGACCGCTTGACCCAGAAATTGAAAGAACCATCAGACAGTTGAGAAGGGAAAGGCGAGAAGGCCAAGAAGCTTTAGTCAACATGGAACCTGAACCTTTGGAGGTTGCACCACCAATTCCCATTCGAGACAGAACCATTCCGGTGGTTGACAGACTCATTTCCTGTATTGTACTTCCTATCTTACCAGCAAATGCGTGTGACATCAAAACATGCATTCAGATGATTCAGCAGTCAGTTCAGTTCGGGGGGAATGCAACTGAAGATCCTAATGCCCACATCAGTAACTTCCTGGAAGTTTGCAGCACTTTCAACTACAACAGAGCATCAGAAGAAGCAATGAGACTGCGAGTTTTTTCCATATTCCTTGAAGGACAAAGCAAAAGCTTGGCTACATTCACTACCAGCAGGTTCCATCACAACTTGGAACATTTTAGCCACCAAATTTCTTGCAAAGTATTTTCCACCAGCCAGAACCGGAAAGCTGAGGAATGACATCACATCCTTTGTACAACAAGATTCAGAATCCCTCTGCGAATCTTGGGAAAGGTACAAAGATTTGCTTCAGAAATTTCCTCACCATGAGATTCCAAAATGGCTTCAAGTCCAAACATTCTATAATGGACTTTCTGGAATAATGAGAACCACAATCGATGCTGCTGCTGCTGGAAGAGCCTTGATGGAAAAAGAGAAGATCAAGCCTGGGACCTAATTGAAGAAATGGCCAACAACAATTCCTTGTGGCCAACAGAAAGGAGCATGATCCAAAGAATTAAAGGAATTTATGAAAGTGGAGCCAATACAGCAGTCAACGCCAAGCTAGATCAGATATGCAAATTCATGGAGACTCTTACCACTGGATCCACAAGTTCACCATATGGAGGAGCACCAGAGTCGAACCAACTTGAAGAGACGGTGAATTATGTCAACAATTTCAACAGACAGGGGAACAATCCATATTCCAACACCTACAACCCAGAGTGGAGGAATCATCCCAATTTTTCATGGAGCAACAATTCAGGCCAACAACATAACTATCCACCACATGAATTCTAGCAACATAACAAAAGCCCGGAGCAGGCAAATGAACCAGGAATAACAGAAGTGTTGACCCACTTGAAAAAGATTGAAGCAAAACACGACTCTCAAGCAGCAAGATATGATACTATGTTTCAATCTCAAGCAGCAAGATATGATGCTATGTTTCAATCCCAATCAGCATTAATTCAAAGTCAATCTGCTTCTATTAAAGCACTGGAGAATCAAATTGGACAACTGGAAAATGCTCAGAGTTACAGACCGCCAGGTACCCTTCCTAGCAACACAGATCCAAATCCAAGGAACATTGGGAAGGAGCAATGTCATGCCATCATATTAAAAAGTGGTACTGAAATCAACAAAGATGTTGGAGCCAAAACAGCTGCTGAGGAAGTTCCAAAAGAAACAAAGCAACATATGGAGGAAAAATAAGCAAAGGAAAAAGAAAAGATCATTCCACCTCCACTTTTTCCTCAACGTCTTCAGAAGAACAAGCAGTTTTCTCGGTTCCTGGAAATCTTCAAAAAGCTACATATCAACATTCCATTTGCAGAAGCGTTGGAACAAATGCCCAGCTATGCCAAATTCATGAAAGACATTCTTTCACGAAAGCGGAGATTGGGAGATTATGAGACAGTAGCATTATCAGAAGAATACAGCACCATCATTCAGAGAAAACTTCCTCCAAAGTTGAAAGATCCTGGCAGTTTTACTGTTCTTTGCACCATAGGAGAACATGACTTCGGTAAGGCTCTCTGCGATTCAGGTGCTAGTGTTAACTTGATGCCTTTTTCTATTTTCAGGAAACTGCAGATTGGAGAAACAATGCCCACTTCAGTCTCACTACAACTTGCTGATAGAGCGCTCGTATTTCCAAGAGGCGTAGTTGAGGATGTGCTGGTCAAGGTTGACAAATTCATTTTCCCAGCAGATTTTATTATCCTTGATATGGAGGAAGATGCAGACGTGCCAATCATCCTCGGGAGACCATTCTTGGCTACAGATCGAACCATTATTGATGTATAAAAAGGAGGACTAACCATGAGGGTACAAGACCAAGAAGTAACATTCAATGTTTTCAAAGCCATGAATTTCCCAGATGATGAAAAAAATGAGGAATGTTTCAGACTTGATGTGATACATAGTACCGTTCAGAACTCTGATGAAAGACAAAGTTCTACTGATAAACTTAAAGCATGTCAATTACCTGTGGAGCCTGAAGATAAAGTGCACTGCGTACTGAAGAAGCCTATTCTTGCACTACAAGCAACAGAAGAGAAAAAGTTCCACCAGCTCAACGAATTGGAGGAATTTCACATACAGTCTTTCGAGGATGCCAAATTGTACAAGGAAAAGGCAAGGAAAATACATGATGATAAGTTAGTGCGCATACAACTAGAACCTGGGCAGAAGGTACTGTTAAACAAATCAAGGGGGAAATTCTTCCCATGGAAGCCAAAATCACGGTGGTCAGGTCCATTTGTGATCACCAAGGTTTTACCAGGCAGAGCCGTTGAGATACATGATCCTGACTCCAACAAAACTTTCAAGGTTAAAAACAAGCGTGTTAAGCACTACTGGGGAGAATCATTTGAGCGACAAAAATAAAGTGTCACACTTTCAGATCTAGCCTAACTTTCGAGAAGTCACGTCTAGCTGACGACTTTAAACTTAGCGCTCGCAGGGAGGCAACCCATGCAATTTTTGTATATACTGTGATTTGGTGTGATTTAATTTTGTGTGTTTAGTTTTTGCAGATTAAGACATTTCAAGATGGAAGAAGCTCTCACAAATATTCACAAGCAATTTCCTTCTCTCCCTCAAAAATCTCTGATGAAAGTTTACAAAGCTCGCTTGGAACGGATGAGATTACTGATGATTAAAGGTATTCCTACTGACATTCGTTTGTTAATTGAAGCACGGGTTCGATTGGCAGGTGAGTCTTCTGACTCTTTTATTTCACATCTGCCTGGTTTTGGAAGAAGCACCTATGCAAAGAAACGTAGAGCTAAGAAAATGAGTGTTTGTTACAAATGTGCACGCTGGAATTGCAATACTCGTTGTCGTTCTTTAGGAATGGTGTCTGATAATCGCGAAGATAAAATTAAATTCATTAGGGATGGCTTGAGTAAGGAGTCTTTATATGATATATCTTCAACTCTTGAGACGCATCCCAATGGATATGTTCACATAGCCATTCGCAAATTACATACACAATTCCAAAAAGAAAGACAATTGTTAAGTCTAGGGAATCTAACTCAAAAAGACCCTGTTTGCCAATTTATAAGAAAATTGGATGGGAAACTTGTCCCTGACGCATAGACGTCAATCAAGCCATTACTTTTCTTGTAAATATTATATCTCTTTGTCTTTTCTTAATAATTGTGATTTGTTTTGTTGTTTTTCTTTTGTTTTCTCCGACGGGATCCAGACCTTTTTGACTATCACGATATTATTTCGCTACTAATCATCCTCTGGAAGATACTTGTGCTTTTTTTACTCACCCTTTTCAGGTACTATAAATTCAGCCCGTCATTGTACTTTTGAAGGCATCCAGAGTTGAGAAAGAAATATATAAAAAAAATGGAAGCCACTTCAAGAAGACGAGTTGAAAACATCTGTGTGTTTTGCGGTATTAGTGTTGGTGTTAAGCCACAATACGTAGAAGCAGCACAAGAATTAGGTCGAGTCTTAGCTGCAAGAAATATGCACTTAATATATGGCGGAGGCAATCTTGGACTTATGGGGATCATTTCAAAGGCCGTACAAGAAGGAGGCAGTCACGTTTTGGGAATCATTCCAAAACCCTTGGCAGAGGAAAATCTTATTGAACCATCAAACGGAGAGGAACTAATCGTGTCAGGTATGTCTGAACGACTGGTAGAAATGATTAACCGTGCTGATGCTTTTATTGCTTTGCCAGGTGGCTTGGGTACATTGGAGGAAATTTTTATTGTGCTATCTTGGGCGGATCTAATTGACCAACTCTTAGCCTATGAACCACGAGTTGATCCTATCCTTTCAAAGATAAATTGGTCTGAGGACGATCGTGGTAAGAGGCGTCCTGTTAATCTGGATCTTAACCTTTAATTTCTTGTATATTTTCAGCTAACCAGGTACGACCTTCTTAACTCTCCTTTTACTGTTTAAGACATTGGGGACAATGTCTCATTTAGGTTTGGGGGAGGTAATTAGTTGATCAGTACCTTGTTTTTTGTTTGTGTGTTCTTTTTATTTTTAGTCCAAAATTTTTCGAAAAATACAAAAAAAATTGAATTTTTTCAAAAATTACAAAAATATTTTCTGTTTTTTTGTTTTTATTTTGACTAAAAGGGTGAAATTGGTGAAATATAGCTGAGTAAGGAGTTTCCACTCCTGATACGTATCTCAAGCCTATTTTCCAAATAAGTTAATTTTTGTTTATTTCATTTTAAATTATTTAATTTGTAAGTTCTCCATAAAACGGACTAAAATGGATCTTCATATGTTCAGTTAGCAGATATTATCAACATACATAGAAACATACGGACATGAACTAAAATTGAAAATTTTGTAATATTCAGTGCTCTAGTTTAATTGGAGGAAGCATCTCAAAAAGCAATGGAGTAAAAATAAAATAAAATCTGAGGTCCGAGTTATTAAGTCTGTAAGGGTGTTTTAACACCTAGTGCCCTAAAACCAACTGGTTTGGGAGTCACTGGCCCAAAGCTCGTTACATGGATCAAAGATGCTGCAAAAATATATATATCTGAAGTCTGAGTAATTAAGTCCGTAGGGGTGTCTTAACATCTGGTGCCCTAAAGCCAACTGGTTTGGGAGTCACCGACCCAAAGCTCGCTACATAGACGGAAGATATTGTATATAAAAAAAATCAGAAAAATTATTCCATTGCTGCAAAAAGATGTGAATTCTGATAAAACTTTAGGACAAAAATATTACTCTTTTATCAACTACACTTGTGACTGTTGTGGGCAAAAATGAGTTGATTAATATTTTGTCGACTGTGTATATGGAGAATGGTAAAAATAATCGGAAAATTTATTTATTCGGTAATTTAGAATGAAACAAAACAACTATTGACTTGGAGTAGAAGTTTCACCTGATTAGTCACTAACTTCTTTATTCTATTTTCTCTTGTCTTTTTCATTTTGTGTGCATTAGTTTTATTAACTTTTTACTTTTGTAAAATATTTGTGGGTATCTTTGCTGTAAACCCTCATGAGACTACAACTCGTCCACTAGGGACACCTAGGGGTTTAAAGGCTTGTTGCATACGCTAAATTCAACAGTGATCCCTACGAAAGTGGCTTACTTTAAATTGTTTCTTGTATTTTATTTTATTATTTTGCTCGAGGACTAGCAAAATGTTAGGTTTGGGGGTGTGATGAGCGAAAAATATATCAATATTTACCGCCCCTTTAAATTAATATTTTGTTTAGTTTCTCGGGTTTGAAGAACGTTTTGATGTGTTTTAGTTTATTTTACAGATAAAATAATATTGGGACACAATGAAATCATTTAGGATGAAATGTGGGTCAATAAATAAGGGCAAAAATTGGACTTGACATATTAATTTTGGAGATTGGAAACTTGAAAGGGCGTTTTTTAACGAAGTGAAGTTTGGAAATTCCAGTTTTGTGCATATATCGTAATTTGGGCATAACATTTTACTCCGATATCAGATTGAGCTGATTCAAGTTCCAGATTAAAGAAGACTCAAATATCTACAGCTTTTAAAAAAACAAAATAATTTCTAATTCTGAAGATTTCATGCCCGAAATTAAGAACCATCCAGAAGTGTGTTGTGTGTAATTATTAAGTTACTTTCAATCATTTTCAAAGCAAAAAAATAATAAATAAATAAAATAATAAAATTATCAAATCATCACCAAACATGATAAGAGATTAGTGGAGCAATTAATAATGGATTTGGTGGAGCAATTAGTGGAGTAATTAGTGGAGCAATTAATAATTGATTTGGTGGATGATTTGATGGAGGCAAAATTTGCCTATAAATATCAAGCCATTTCATTTGTAAAATTCATACTTTCTTTTAAGGAATTCCTTAAGAATACTAAGAAGATTGTATCTGTTTGTTTATTTATAGCTTTTAGTAATTAATTTCCGCTTTCGTACTTTCTTTTCTTTACTTTTCAGTTTTACTTTCCGCAATTTACCTTTACGCACAATACTGTTCTTTCTTTAATTTTCTGTTTTTACTTTTCATGAATTTACTTTCAGCAATTTACTTTCAGCTTTTACTTTTCAGTAATTTACTTTCAGCATTTACTTTTCATCATTAATTTTCAGTATTTAATTTCATCATTTACTTTCCGTCATTTACTTTCAGCAATTTACTTTCAGCATTTTACTTTATGTCTTTTATTTTATTTAATTTTTACTACCCGTAAATATGTGTCGTAACTAAGCCAGTTATCTGGGGTTGTGATGAAATCCAATATCACCGATTTATAAGGGGTTAAATTATAGTTTGGGTAATTTAAAGGTTTACTTATTTAGTCTTAAGCTTAATGCGTCTTGTTAATTGGCCATTAATAAGATTGATCTGGTAAATCTAAAATAAACTTGACAAAGGAATTTTAGGTTTCAGCCTTAGACTTAATAGCCCACGATCTTCCTTGAGGATAGATAACCCCTTAATAGATTTCCTTACAGGATAGACATATACCTGTCGAGCTGGGGTAGCCATAATTGGAACTTAAACTTAATGAATCCAGATAATTTGGTTGACATAGACATATGGTTCAATTGGGTTAAACTGGGTATTTGTGTCTGACCATCGACAGAGGCTTACACATAATTTAGTGTTCCAGGTTAATAAATCAATATATTACCCAACTTTAAGATAACCACTTCATCTTTAAAATGATATTGGAAGAAATCACAACCCTAGATAGTTTTTAATATTGAATTTTCTAAAACCTACTTTCGAACATTTTATTTACTTGTTTTTAAATTTAGAATCGTCACCATTTCAATCAATCAAACAACCTGTTAGATACTAGTAATCATTTGACCTCATAAAATTATTAGATTAGATATTAAGTCCTCGTGGGATCGATATTTTTATACTACTTGAATGATACGTGCGCTTGCGTTATACGTGTGTGTTTATGCTGGTCAGTTCGGCAGTGAGCAGAAACAACTCACTGGTTTGGCCTCTGTTTGGGTCCTTGGTCGAGCTCCAAGCTTCGTCGAACGATTCACGGCTCATGGGTGGACTTCCCTATCACCTTCGCATGTCTCGTAAGTGTGCTAGCACTCAAGAAATTTGCCACAAATTTCCAACTCTTGCTTCCCAAACTCACGGCAGTGAGCTGTGTGCAGAGGAGAGAAAAACAGCCCATTGGGCGTGTTTTTGGAGAAGAAAGAAGAATGATGAGAGAGTTGTGTGTGTTGTAATTGTTATTGTGTATCTAATACACCAACCAATATTAAAATCAATTACCAAAATCAAATAAGGTAAATAGATTTTAATTAATTCAACAACTCACATCAACCATCACACTTGAGTGTCAAACACTCAAACATCAAGTCACATCAATCAATCAATCAATGGTTACATCACTCAAAGTGACATGATTTGACGCTTGATATGACATTAGATGCGACTAGTGATTTGACGCTTGATTTGACTTGCGTGTCGCACTCGAATTCGAAATGCGAATGCGCTCGCAAATAATCCCGGGCTCGGGTTCGCTAATTCCTAATTAACGAATTTTTCATTGTGACGTAATTAAATGATTACGCCTAGCGAAATCACTATTCACTTCGCTAACAAATTAATTCTAAATTAATTCATTCGCCCGAATTAAAATCTAATTTTAATTCCGCGTCAAAATCTAATCTCATTTAATATATCGAATATATTAATTTCTCGATTAATTCCAAATTAACCGTTATCTCTCTTTATTAATATTTTATCCCAGATAAAATATCTCCGCAATTAATCCCAGATTAATTTTCTCTCTCATCTAATTAATCCCAGATTAATTTAGAGTGCGAGTCATACGTCATCGGTGAATCTTTGGGAAGCGACCCATGAGATCCCCAGATATGTTGGCAGTAAATTCGGTCGTCGGACTATCCGAACACGTAAGTACCAAGTACTACGTTTATACCGATTTACAAGACAAGGTTGGCCTCTAGCAAAACGCCATGCCTACCCAATTCTCCGAAAATATCCTTACAGGAATAAAGGATCTCTATCAAGCGTAGTATACCGTAGTATTGCGTATTTCTGTCCGGTATTGGATGATCACGTGCTAGGCCTGGGGCTGGAATTGTGTCTGCCCCGTACGAAGCACATGTCGGATGTCTGGTGACTAGTCTCTATAATCGGATAAACTTGACCTTGTCATTTTATCTCGATAGCTGCAGTATTTAAGAGAACTAGTCATGTATCCTACGTGACCATCATCTCAGTATGATTGGAGTGACACTTCCATCTTGACATCACACCCAACACACTACGATTCTCAATATACCCATTATTGGCGTACACAAAACCTGTTAAAGCCCTGGACGACCTCAACCAAAGTATATTGATTGTCGCAAGAATTAGCGGTGCAAGTCTCAGGTTAAGACCAAATACACCTACCCTGATTTCGGACTTCCATAGACACATAGTCATACTACCAATGGAATTCTGAGGGGGTCTATCCAGAGCGAAGCTGTTTCCTGTACAATCGGAAAAACACAACCTCATATTACACTTGCATGAGTATCATATACCCAAATATATGAGAACTATGCCGTTGTGTCCTCACAACAAGCACAAGTGTAATACTAGTCTTTTATGTATTTATCGATGTCCAATCTCGATAATACTCTGACTATGAATATTTAATGATTTATCCTTCGTGGACTGATACTGTCTCATATCATTGTGTTGGATAATATGACCCATAGCGTCACTATTTGTACAGATCACGGTGTTGTTGTACAAATTAACTATGTGACAAGGAAATTGCACTCTCATCATTGTGATTAGATCACCATATATGTATAAATGAAGAGAGGTCCATATGATTAGTTCCTGGATTGAGATGATATGAGACAGTATCAGTCCACGAAGGATTAATCATTAATATCCCTAGCCGGAGTATTATCGAGACAGGACATCGATAATGCGGAATAGGCTAGTATTGCACTTGTGCGCGTTGTGAGGGCCACACCGGCATAGTTCTCATATATTTAAGTATTAGATACTTATGCAAGTGCGATAGGAGGTCGTGTTTCACCGATGGTACGGGAAACAGCTTCGCTCTGGATAGACCCCTCGGAATCCCATTGGTATTATGACTATGTGTCTATGGGAGGCCGAAATCAAGGTAGGTGTGTATAGTCTTAACCTGAGACTTGCATCGCTAATACTTGCGATAATCGGTAGACTTTGGTCTTGGTGGTACAGGGCTTTAACCGGTTCTGCGTACACCACTTCTGGGTTTATCAGAGAGTCGTAGTGTATTGGGTGTGATGTCGAGATGGAAGTATCACTTCAGTTATAGTGGAGATGATGTCACGCAGGATACGGTATTAGTGCTCTTAAGTGCTGGCCGGCCATCGAGATATTATGACAAGGTCATGTATATCCGATTATAGAGACTAGTTACCAGACATCCGACATGTGCTTCGGACGGGGCAGACACTTATCCAGCCCCAGCCCTAGCACGTGACTATCCGATACTGGGCCGATATACACAATACTACGGTATACTACGCTTGATACAGATCTATATATTCCTGTAAGAATATTCTGGAGAATTGGGTAGGCATGGCGCTTTGCTAGAAGCCAACCTTGTCTTGTAAATCGGTATAAACGTAGTACGAGGTGCTTACGTGTTCGGATAATCCGACGACCGTATTTACTGCCAACATATCCTGAGATCTCATGGGTCGCTTCCTGAAGATTCACCGATGATGTATAACTCGCACTTTAATTAATCTAGGATTAATTAGAGAGAGAGAGAAAATTAATCTGGGATTAATTACGGAGATATTTTATCTCGGATAAAATATCGTTAAAGAGAGAGAACGATTAATTTGGAATTAATCGATAAAATAATATATTCGATATATTAATCGAAATTAGATTTCGACGCGGAATTGAAATTGGATTTTAATTCGGGCGAACGAATTAATTTAGAATTAATTCGTTAGCGACGTGAATAGTGATTTCGCTAGGCGTAATCATTTAATTACGACGCGACAGAAAATTCGTTAATTAGTGATTGCGAGCGCATTCGCATTTCGAATTCGAACGCGGCACGCAAGTCACATCAAGCGTCAAATCGCTAGTCGCATCAATTGTCAAATCACATGTCACTTTGAGTGATGTGACATGACATGTTGTCACTTTATTAAAGTAACTTGATGTGAATAGTGAAAAGATGATTATTTGAAAGTTGATAGGACTTGTACCTTTTTGACTTTTGAATTAATTGTTGTGTATATATATTTTTATATATTTTTTGGTAAATGGAATAAAGAATATATATGTATATACAAAAAGCATTTCCTCTCTCTTGGACCATGTGCATTGTTCACGTTTTTGGCTATTTCTTGAACCATTTTCACGTGACTCTCTCAATTGTTTTTTGGTCTTCACGGTTTTAGGCTTTTGGAGCCAAAAAAAAAAAAACCCTTCATCTCTCTCTCACGGCTCACTGCCGTTTTCTTCTTCATCTTTTCTTCTGGTTTGACCGAGCAAATGAGAAGCAAAGAAGAAGATGTGGTGCTAGCACACACCTAGGGTTATACATAGGTGATAGGGAAACGAATTTGTGAGCTTGGATTTGGTTTTTGGAGCTTGAAGCTTGGAGCTTCAATGGTGGTTCATCAATGGCCGAATGAACAAGGAGGAAGAAGGCTCAAAACCGAGCAGCCCCTGCTGTTTTTGGAGGCCAAACCGAGCACCTACAAGGAGCAAAAACGCATCTTGTTCTTCCTAGCATCAAACCCATCAATGTGAGTATATTTCCGCACCTCCTATGTTGTGTATTCATGCATTTTCTTGCTTGATTTGTTGATCTTGGGACATATATTAGAACTCTACAATGGTATCTTGAGCTATTATCAAGCATGAAACTTTTAGGGTTTGAAATTGGGGATAATCAATTGAAGCATGATTTGGTTGAATTGATTGATTAAGTATGCTTGTATGTTGATGAATTGAGTTGTGCATGATCAATTTCATGAAATTGGATTGGATTCAATTTTCCCCAAATTTTTGGGCATGACAAATTGGGTAAAATCAATTGAAGCATGATTTGGTTGAATTGATTGATTAAGTATGCTTGTATGTTGATGAATTGAAGTTGTGCATGATCAATTTCAAGAAAATTGGATTGGATCAATTTTCCCCAATTCTTTAGGTTGAACATGTAACTTGAAATTGGGTAAAATGTGTTTGAGCATGTTTTAATTAAATTGGATGTTTAAGTATGCTTAAAACATGTTTAATTGAGATTGTGTGTGATCAATTTCAAGAAAATTGGATTGGATCAATTTTCCCCTTCCCCAAATGGGGCATGACCGAAATTGGAAGAACCCTAATGTCTTGAATTAATTTGTTTTTTGATCATTGGATGACTTAAAACAATTGGGTAATGTTGTTTTGAAGTTCAATTGGATTGAATTTTGATTTGGAACATTTTTTTCCCTTTTAAAGTGGCTTGGCCGAATCTTAATGAACATGAAATTCATTGTGATTTTTGTTTTAATTCATTGGATGAATTGAATTGATTTGGGAAATGATGATTGTGGATTCAATTGGATTGAAACCGAATCGGATTGAAAAACTCCTAATTGTCGAGACTTGAAAGCATGTAAATTGGGTTTGATTTTAATTGAATTGTGTTGGACACTATTTGGTTGTTAAAGTGCATGATTAATTAGGCTAATTGATGTTTTAGAAATGTTATTGGGTAATTGATTGTGTATTACACTTAGGTTAATTAATTGTGAATTTGGAATTTTATAAGTTAATTAATTTGGGCTTGATTTTGGAAATTGGGCTTGTTAGGTTGTAATTGGGCTTTTGGGCTTTGTTGTAACAAAGTTGAGTTTAGGCAAATTTGGTTGGATCCAATGGGGCCTAAAACCGCATCATAAAGTCCAATTATGACTTAATGGACCTTAATTATTTAATTGGGCCTAATGGGCCAAAATTAATTTAAAGGCTTATGGGGTAACTCCCGGATTGGATTTTGGTTCTTCGGTTTGACCCGAGTTGACCAAAAGTCCACGCCTTATAGAAATTAATTAAAAGCCCATTGACTTTAATTAAATAAACATTAGATGTTAATCGGGCTTTGAGACCCGTTGCGATTAAATTTGGAATTTAAGTCGTAAAGGTTCGTTAATAAAAGTGTAATATTTAATTTGGAATTAAATAGTGAATTAGAATTAAATGCGTATTAAATTGGATTTAATTATGTAGTTTAATTTAATTCAAGAATTCGTACTTTGAGTACTTATTCGCAAAACGAGTTTGACTCGAGCAAAAATCAAATCGTTGTTTGAACATTGGATGATCACTAATTATCAGATTAATTAATTGGATTTGATTGATTGATAACATGCTTGTATGAATACATGGTTGTGATGTTTGAATAATGTATATCGGATGGATATTAGCCGGGTGGGGCGATTTTGGAAATTGTAATAAATTTGATTTATTAATTGGACCTGCGTGTCCAGCCTTATCTCATATTATTTGTATTCTCTTCTCACATATTCCCCTCTATGTATATGAGGTTTCTTTAGAAGTGTAGTGTAACGGGTAGAAGTAAGTACATGTGCTAGTTTTGGAGAGAGAAAATGAGAGATTTGATCTAGGATCAAAGTAAAGTATCCATCCGCATATCATTATTATTTTACATATGCGCTTTATTATGTGTTTAGAATGCATGTTTAAGGGTGTATGATGATGAGACCTTAACAAAGATAATAAATTGGTAGCCAATTGCACGCGAAAAAAAACCCTCGTTCAATATCAAGTGTTTTTCCTTCCATTGAGTGATTCTTACTCAAGATCCGAGATTGGCATTGGGTTGTTGGCCAAAGTCAAGCCCTTTGTCCATCGAAGATGTGTTTGAATCACGAGAGCTTTGTTCCATATCGGTGTCTTGTCCAAGTTGTGGTTTGTTGGCCAAAGTCAAGACCACTTCTTGTCCATCGACATTGATTACGAAGCTTTCCATGGTCAATGGGTCACACTTGACTGGGATCACTAAGTTTGTTGTGCCAAAGCCAAGGCTTAGTTGATTCAGAGGAAAAAGGTTAGGTAATACATTGGATGTATTGGCATATATAAGATATATGTTTAGGATTTGGATATCCGCCTACTGGATCTAGGAATTGGATGAGATCCAATTGATCTTCGAGATCTACCTAGTTAATTATCATACAATTTGTTGGCCAAAGTCAAGATTGTGTGATATTTAACGGGATCCTAGCCCACTAGGAAACACGGTTTCCCGAGTACTCGACAGAGGGTTAGAGGCTCGCCGAAAAATAGTGGGAGGCAAGAATTGAATTTGCAATACTCGTTCAATTACTCGTCATACGCGCTCATTCAAATTATTTCGTCGTTAGATTAAATAGTAGTTGGACTAATATTTAAATTGTTGTTTTAATAACAGTTGGACTGTATTATATTTGATTATATATAATTGGATTATATTAATCAATATATTTGAATTAATTAATTTCAGTTTACAGTTGATTTTATAGTTGGACTATAGTAATCAATGTAATTGAGGTTAATTAATTTAAATTATATTTGATTATATAGTTGGACTATTATAATCATTATAATAAATAGTACCACAAATCGTTGATTAAATAGTTGGACTATTAGAATCAAGATATAATTGAAAGATTGACATTTAAAACATAATCCTGGGAAAATGTGTTTAAAAAATGGTTTAATTTTCAAAATTTGGAATAAGTTTTAAGATGGTCCTGGAAATTAATAGGTTATTTTATTTGATAAAATAATATATTAAGCTTGTAGCGCAAGGCGCACCTTAATTCAATATTCCAGAAACACGAGGCTTGGCCAAAGGCTTCTGGAATGTTGAAACAGGCAAAATCATTATAATCTTCTGGAAGAATAAATGACATATCCTAAGAAGGAATAGAAGACGAGCAAGGCTCTGACTTCAAATATGATTGTCATAATTATGTTCACAACTAGTATTGAAATTAGATTTTAAATACTTAGTGTGGTACATAAAATATATGTATTGATGTTCAGAATCTGCTTTGAGCAGGATACTGACTTCAAGCTGAGATTGCTCTGCGAATCGGAAACGGGACGAAAGTCGCTATTTCGACCGTAGATACCTAAGTTTAGGAACTACCCTTCGGGTGTGTACTTAAATTAGGAACTGTTATAGTGTAACTAGTTTGACTAGAGACATTATCTCTATATCAGTGTTTAACCGTTGCGGATAAACCTTTATATTCTAGAACACTAAAGTGTTTTATTATATAAAGATGATACTGAGATAAACACATTAGATGTGAATAACAGAATTTATATTTTGAATATAATTAAAATCTCAAACATATAAATTGACAAATAAATAGCTCAAATTGATTTGATCAATAGAGACTTATTTGTGGCATTGTTGTCTGGGACACAATTATACAAGACTCGTATATCCACACTTTTGAAGAGTGGATACTAGGACTGATTTGACTATTCAAATAAGGTCTGCGAATCTAGTTATTAGGTAAAGTACCTAAAATACTATTTACTTAGTAATAGTAAAAGGGGCCACCGATCTGTTAGCCCTATTCATGGTGAAGTTAGTGGGCCCATATCTAGCTAGGCTAGATGTGAACATGAATATTTCGTGACCTTAACGGATGTGGCATCACGTTATGGTTATGTGTTTCTTTTGAAGAACACAAATCAGAAACTTTTAGAGTTTCGACACGAAATAGACAAACAGATCGGCTATATATTATATACCGTGACGGTAAGACCGTAATGGAAAATACTTAAGCAATAAGTTTCTTATATACTTGAAAGAGTATAGTATTCTTTCAAATGAGGACTCCTCCCGGAACACGTCAAAGTGACGGTGTGTCCGAACGGATTAACCGAATCATGTTAGACATGATAAGGCTAATCATGAGTCGCTCTGAGCTACTATTTCCTTCAACGGATAAGTTTTAACAGTGCAATACTTATTTAGAATAAAGTTCCATAATAATCTGTTTGACAGATTACATATTAGATATGAACGGGAAAGAAACCGGGTTTCTCATTCCTGACTATTTGGGAAGCTAGGCATATGTTTGGATAATACCAAACTAAGGACCCAAATTGGATAAGTGCCAATATAGGTTATCCTAAGGGAAACCATAAGTATAGTACTTATAAATCTCACATGAGAACAATGTGATTGTTGTTCACCATGCGGTTTTTCCTGAGAGGAATACCGATATGCAGTGGTCAGTGGGAGGATAGTGATACTCGATGAAAATCGGAGTAATACTGTTCAAGGCACGAAGTCCTTAATGGAACACAAATAGTTCATCTATGATGAATCTATACCATTAATCTTCGAGTACACAAGAACCGCGTAGATCAGAGAGAGTCAGAAAACGACCTAGGGTATGGGTTTCTGATCTAACCTCATAAAGATGTCAATCTTATGAAGGTATATCCACCGACTACGTTTTGAGGAAGTGATACGAGGTATCGACTCCCTATTATGGCAAAGTGCCATGAATCCGAAATGGATTCCATGTATAACAACTATTTTGGATACTAGTTGTTGTACCACAAGGCATTGTGCCTATTGGTACATTAAACGTCTTCAAGGAAGACATACATGAATGGCAACATACCAACGTACAAAGCCGGGCTTTTGACGGAAAGGTATCGTTATCAACATTGTGTTAATAACGGTTCAACCTTTTTACCTATTGCCATGGTAAATCCATTTTGAAGATGCTTGTTGATAACTGCATATTTCATTTATGAAATGTGTCAGTTGCAGATCAAAATCGCTTTCCTGAAAAGGAAACCTTTTGGAGGATGCTTACAACATCCTGACGATTTTGTATAACCGACAAACAAGGTTTGCAGGTTATTCGATCCATGTTTGGATTGAAACAAGCATAAGGTTCTTGGAACTGACGTTTTGATATAATCATAATGGTTTATGATTTGACTCAAAACGAAATAATTCTTGTGTATATAAGGAGGTTAGTGGGAGAGCACTGATAATGCAATTCCCATAAAACAATCGGTGGAAAGCTTGGCTTTCATAAGAAATTCTCCGTGGAATTCTGGGGAGTAACAACCTTTATTCAAGGAATAAAGATCTACAGGGATAGATTTGGAGTTGTTAACACTCTCTGGAAATTGTACATTTAAAATGTACTTGTATTGGTGTCTCATACGCTTTGAGCATATGGAGTCACAATCGGGACAATCCAAGTGATAGTCATTGGATTGAAGTTAAGGACATCTATTAGTATCTTAGAGAACTAAAGATGTTGTCTTAAACTATGGAGTAGGAGAACTTGAAGTGACTAGGATCACTGCTGCAAGTTTCCAAACCGGTAAATACTACGGTACTATAAAGTTAGAACACTGGGACAGCAAGCTGGAAATATTCCGAGCAAGATAACTGTTGCCGAATTAAACAACAAATGCGGATTATTGCTGCAGCTGAGGCAGCAATAGAAGCCATTTGGATCGATAATAAATCTAATTAGATTAGATATAGTTCTTTTAGCAGCTGAGCTAGGCGTCAGCACAGGCTAAGGAATTAAATGTCTCATCGACGATTCAGATATATACTTCTATATTCATCTGATTCGTTCGGATCATACATCGTGGCGATGTGATGATCGTATAAATCGCGTCAAAAGATAATTACGCAAATCCGCTGACGAAACCCTTTCCTCAGCAATTTGAGCGAACCGTACATAGTTCGGGTGTTAGACACTCGAGTGACTGGCTATGTGCCAAGTGGGAGATTGTTGGATAATATGACCCATAGCGTCACTATTTGTACAGATCACGGTGTTGTTGTACAAATTAACTATGTGACAAGGAAATTGCACTCTCATCATTTGTGATTAGATCACCATATGTATAAATGAAGAGAGGTCCATATGATTAGTTCCTGGATTGAGATGATATGAGACAGTATCAGTCCACGAAGGATTAATCATTAAATATCCCTAGCCGAAGTATTATCGAGACAGGACATCGATAATGCGGAATAGGCTAGTATTGCACTTGTGCGCGTTGTGAGTGCACACCGGCATAGTTCTCATATATTTAAGTATTGGATACTTATGCAAGTGCGATACGAGGTCGTGTTTCACCGATGGTACGGGAAACAGCTTCGCTCTGGATAGACCCCTCGGAATCCCATTGGTATTATGACTATGTGTCTATGGGAGGCCGAAATCAAGGTAGGTGTGTCTAGTCTTAACCTGAGACTTGCATCGCTAATACTTGCGATAATCTGTAGACTTTGGTCTTGGTGGTACAGGGCTTTAACCGGTTCTGCGTACACCGCTTCTGGGTTTATCAGAGAGTCGTAGTGTATTGGGTGTGATGTCGAGACGGAAGTATCACTTCAGTTATAGTGGAGATGATGTCACGCAGGATAAGGTATTAGTGCTCTTAAATGTTGGCCGGCCATCGAGATATTATGACAAGGTCATGTATATCCGATTATAGAGACTAGTTACCAGACATCCGACATGTGCTTCGGACGGGGCAGACACTTATCCAGCCCCAGCCCTAGCACGTGACTATCCGATACTGGGCCGATATACACAATACTACGGTATACTACGCTTGATACAGATCTATATATTCCTGTAAGAATATTTCTGGAGAATTGGGTAGGCATGGCGCTTTGCTAGAAGCCAACCTTGTCTTGTAAATCGGTATAAACGTAGTACGAGGTGCTTACGTGTTCGGATAATCCGACGACCGTATTTACTGCCAACATATCCGGAGATCTCATGGGTCGCTTCCTGAAGATTCACCGATGATGTATAACTCGCACTTTAATTAATCTAGGATTAATTAGAAGAGAGAGAAAATTAATCTGGGATTAATTACGGAGATATTTTATCTCGGATAAAATATCGTTAAAGAGAGAGAACGATTAATTTGGAATTAATCGATAAAATTAATATATTCGATATATTAATCGAAATTAGATTTCGACGCGGAATTGAAATTGGATTTTAACTCGGGCGAACGAATTAATTTAGAATTAATTCGTTAGCGACGTGAATAGTGATTTCTCTAGGCGTAATCATTTAATTACGACGCGACAGAAAATTCGTTAATTTGGAATTAGCGAACCTGAGCCCGAGAATGATTGCGAGCGCATTCGCATTTCGAATTCGAACGCGGCACGCAAGTCACATCAAGCGTCAAATCGCTAGTCGCATCAATTGTCAAATCACATGTCACTTTGAGTGATGTGACATGACATGTTGTCACTTTATTAAAGTAACTTGATGTGAATAGTGAAAATATGATTATTTGAAAGTTGATAGGACTTGTACCTTTTTGACTTTTGAATTAATTGTTGTGTATATATATTTTATTCATTTACTTGGTAAATGGAATAAAGAATATATATGTATATACAAAAAGCATTTCCTCTCTCTTGGACCATGTGCATTGTTCACGTTTTTGGCTATTCTTGGAACCATTTTCACGTGACTCTCTCAATTGTTTTTTGGTCTTCACGGTTTTAGGCTTTTGGAGCCAAAAAAAAAAAAAAACCCTTCATCTCTCTCTCACGGCTCACTGCCGTTTTCTTCATCTTTTCTTCTGGTTTGACCGAGCAAATGAGAAGCAAAGAAGAAGATGTGGATGCACCTGAAGGGATAAAACCCATAGGCTGCAAGTGGATTTACAAGCGTAAAATTGATGCAGAAGGCAACATCCAAACCTATAAGGCTAGGTTGGTGGCTAAAGGTTATAGACAAATCCAAGGAATTGACTATGACGAAACCTTCTCGCCTGTTGCAATGATAAAGTCCATTCGAATTTTACTAGCACTAGCTGCACACTTTGATTATGAGATTTGACAGATGGATGGCAAAACAGCTTTCCTTAATGGGAACCTCGTAGAGGAAGTCTATATGACACAACCTGAGGGGTTTGCATCTAAGGATGATTATAATAAAGTATGCAAGCTTAAACGATCCATTTATGGACTCAAGCAAGCCTCCAGAAGTTGGAATATACGATTTGATGAGACAATCAAAGAATTTGACTTCATCAAAAATGTAAACGAGCTTTGTGTTTACAGGAAAAGTAGTGGGAGTGCTGTTGTAATTCTTGTATTATATGTCGATGACATATTAATCATCGGGAATGATATTCCCGTGATGCAAGCCACCAAGCAATGGTTATCTCAGAATTTCTCCATGAAAGAATTGGGAGAAGCAGCCTACATCCTCGGCTTTAAGATCTACCATAATATATCTAAGAGGTTGTTAGGACTTTCTCAATCTACGTACATAGATAAAGTTTTGAAAAGATTCAAAATGGAATATTCCAAAAGAGGTAATTTACCTACTTGTCATGGAATCAAATTATCTAAGGAGCAATGTCCACATACTCCTTCAGATATAAAGCTTATGAGTATGATCCCTTATGCTTCAATAATAGGATCGATCATGTACGCCATGCTATGTACAAGACCTGATGTCTCTTATGCTCTTAGCATAACGAGCAGGCAGGCAAATCCTGGTGAGCAACACTGGGTATCTGTCAAAACAATCCTCAAGTATCTGAGAAGAACTAAGGATGTGTTCTTGACATATGGAGATTGTTCTGAGATGAAAGTCATTGGTTACTGTGATGCGAGCTTTCAGACCGATAGGGATGACAGCATATCGCAAACAGGATATCTGTTTAATTTGAATGGCGATGCTGTCAGTTGGAAAAGCTCAAAGTAGACAACTACAGCGGACTCCACCACCGAAGCCGAGTATATTGCAGCATCTGAGGCAGCTAAAGAAGCAGTCTGGATAAAGAAGTTCATCACGAAGCTGGAAGTACTTCCCGTGATAAAGAATGGTGTCACGATGTACTGTGACATCACGGGCGCCATTGCTCAATCAAAGGAACCAAGGTCCCACCAGAAATCTAAGCATGTACTCAGGCGATATTATCTCATTAGGGAGATTGTTGAGAGAAAAGAAGTTATTATATAGAAAATACTCACAGAAGATAATCTTGCAGATTCTCAAACTAAAGGGCTGACTCAATAAAAGCATGATAGGCATACCCGAGAGTAGGGTGTCCAGATTAATACTAGTTGGCTATAGTGCAAGTGGGAGATTGTTAGAGATATGCCCTATACCCAACTTGTGGATGGGCTATATGTACATGTATTTGTAATATTTTCATTAATTAATAAAATGGAAATCTTTACTATACGTGTCTTACATAGATTATATAAATCATCAAACAATGTAATAAAGCCCTTGGAGTAATAAGATGATGGCTTCCAAGCCTTATGAGAATCATTACTCTTAAACGTTCCTAGTCATAGTTTTGTGAATAATCTGGACATTCACAAAGCGGAGAGACTAGCATGATGATATGATCCACCCTTAAGTGGGGTAGCCGATCTCATAGCCTACTAGCGGAGATTTGTCCGCTTGGTGTATCACATGGATGCATGAGTTGCTCGTGTCCATCGAACTGACCGCCGAAAGTTTTCACATGGAGTGTTTATCCCATTTGTCTGTGAGAACTTTCATGTATCGATTGTATGACTAGTCCTTAGACTTGAGGTCTTTAAAATCTTATTTGTGGATCAAATGACTTTAACATTCTCCTTCCCTGATTCAAAAGATCCGGTCATAAGGGTATCATTGGGTCATTTGTTGAAACACATGAAGTTTGTAAAGATACAACAGAGAATCGCCACTCTCTCGGATAATATTTTCTTATAAGAGTAGTATTCCAGTTCGCGGGTTGATATGTGTGATCAGTGCTTTAGACTGTGACCGCAGTGGAAGAATCATGTGAGATTCTTGGGTTAGCATGATTCATGACACTATCAACATCATACCTTTGACTAAATGGGTAGACATTTTCCATACCCTAGGTCAAATAGTGGGGATACAGTGAGGCGAGGGACCGTATCATATATAAATCGTATACATAATAGGTATATATATCTTTCATTCTCATTTGGGGGCCTTGGCATGTTGCTAGATGTCAACCTTGGTCATTGAAATCGAACGACCATCTGATCGGAGGATAATTTATGTTCGATTAAATTATCACGATTCATTTCATGTCCAACTTGAGGGGAACCCAAAAGGTCACACATAATAAAGTCGAAATCAATGGTTAATAGTGCACAGTACAAATTTAACAGCATATATGATTGATGTAGGAATTATTCATAAATGGTTCAATGTGTTTAATTATTGAACAGATCATTTATGAAGTTCCATAGTGGCTTAGGGATTGGTGAATAACGATAGGGGCACTTTGGGAATTGGAATAAATAAATAAAAATGTGAATAGTAAATTTTTTTTATTTGTTATTTGTTTTGAATTCCAATTCGGCCCAAACTCTTATTAGGGTTTTATAATCTCATTAAACCACTAAATTAAGATCCAATGGCTAAGATTAAATTAGCATTTATCCCACATTGGATTCTTAATTAATTTTGCTGTCTTTGGAGCACCTATATAAACCCAAAGAATTCTTCACAAATTTTTGCACCAAACCTTTCATATCTTGGGTTTATATAAGTGAGCAACTCTAAAGTTTAAGAGTAAGCCACTGATTTTGAGGATCCTTAAGTCTAATTGACTAGAGGAACCTCGAGTTAAAAGTTTTGAGGTATTTGCATAGGCTAGCACCAAGGGGAAAATACCCGTGCACTCAAGGCGCAGTCTTGCCATTGAGTTTTGGCTTGGGTGTGTGCATCTTTGGAGGCCACACACTTGGGTGGCTCTTTGGAACGTGGAAGAGCTTGCTGAGTTCGAGAAAAGCTTGTAGATTGGAGGGAGGACTGGAGAAGTCTTCGGTTCAAGTAAGTCTTTTTCTTTCTTTATTTTTAATTAGAGTTCTTATGATAGTTAGCATGTTTAAGTTTATGTTCTTTACATGTTTTATGAGTTTTTTATGCTTAGAATATATAGTAACATGCCTAGGCTTGTAAAATAATCAAAACAAATGGGAATAGCGGTATCATAATTGATTTATTTAATTTTTCACTGCGCACTCGCGGTCGCTTTTCAACACTGTTTAACTGATGGTACGGAAACAGCTTCGCTCTGGATAGACCCCTCGGAATCCCATTGGTTGTATGACTATGTGTCTATGGTAATCCGAATCAGGGTAGGTGTATATGGTCTTAACCTGAGACTTGCATCGCTAATACTTGTGACAATCAGTATACTTTGGTTTTGGTCGTCCGGGGCTTTAACAGGTTCTGTGTACGCCTCTTCTAGGTATACTGAGAATTGTAGTGTATTGGGTGTGATGTCAAGATGGAAGTATCACTTCTGTCATATGGAGATGATGATCACGCAGGGATACAGAACTAGTACTCTATAGTGTTATAGCCATCGGGAAAGTATGACTAGGTAATGACTTTCTGATCATAAAGAGACTAGTTGCTAGTGATCCGATATATGCTTCGTACGGGGCAGACACAACTCCAGCCCTAGGCCTAGCATGTGATATCCGATACTCGATCGTATTACGTATTACATTATATTAGTATTACTACGCCTGATACAGATGATATTCCTCGCCGAATATTACGAACCTGGGCCCGAGCGAAGTTGCGTGTTGGATTAGCCGACTTAAATTTGGAATTTAAAAGTGGTGGGACCCACTTCACTTACATCAAATTTGGACATTTGATGGAAGTGATTAGGCTTGATTTTGGGTTTGATTTGTTGACAAGTAAGGCTTGACTTTGCTTATACTACACTCAAACCAAATTCAACACACAACCTAAGTATAAATTAACTTGTTGACTTTGGAAGTGTAATAAGGTTACTATTCACAGCAACCAAAATCTTCTCTTCTCTCTCAATGCCGAGCTTCTCTCCCTCTTGTCCATGGATTTTTTTGCAAAATTCATCAATGCTAGTACATTAAGGTGTCAAATGAAGGTGATAGGGAGACTCACCCGAGTGTTGGAAACACTAAATGAGGGCTTGGAGCTTCCATCTTCAAATAAATTTTTTGAAACTTCTCATCCAAAACAATGTAAGTATTCCGCAACTTTCTTGATTAATTCACACAATAATCACGCTTAGAGATCCCATGGCATGTCTAGGACACTAACAAAAACAATAATATTTGAGTAATTTCAGAGAGGTTTGGAGGGTTAGGATCCTTCCGCAATATTTTCAGAAACTTTTCGGAAGATTTTTCGGAAATGCGTAATTTACATATTTGAGCTATATGATTGACATAGAACAATGTATAATGATGTTATATGAGTATTGAATGTATTATGAAAATGAAACCAAAATCACTTAAAACGAATTTAATTTGGATTTTCCCGAACAGTTTGGGAGTTTATGCTATCAGTAAGTTTTCCATGATTAACGACCCTTATAGTCCGTATTTTGTGTTACAGATAGGGAAAGAGAATGGATAGCATGGACATCAGGTAAGTATCTCACTATGAACTCGTCGTAGTAGATAATGTACGATGGTTGATTATATGTTTAAATATGTGTATAGATTGAAGACTCATAAAAATAAGTAATAGTAGTTATGGAGTTTTAGAAAGCATGAAATGAGAGTTTCGAGAGGTACAAACTGTGGGATTCATAAAGAGCACGTATAGAAACGGATTGTCTGAAAGTATGCATAGTGTCGAGTTCTAGATAGAAAACTAGTATCAGCATGAAAATTTTAGCACAAGTTGTCATTATATTTTCGTAATTAAGCATATCTCCTAGTAGAACGCGTTTTCAGTACGCGAGATGTAAAAGTTTTGTAAAGAGTCTTAATGAAGTTTTCCAGACTTCAGTTTAGTCCTAGTCTGAGTGTGGAACTAATGTATGAAATGTATTGATATGTTTAATGACACATGCAAGCATTTTCCATATAGATACATTTGTTGAAATGGGGTACGGGTCCATTTTGTATGTATTGGATGAATGAGATGTCACCAGCTCGTAATGGAGTGTGGTTGACTTTGCTGTTGTGTATATGGATTATGTCATTGCTTTGCATTTCATTTCATTGCATGACTTACGTGATCATATGGTTGATATGATGATGCATATGCATTTTGCATACCCAGACGGAGACATAATGCACATTGACAAATACAAACCCATGACCATGGGACGGCGATGCATAACGCCCCTGGATCCTAGTTATTTTCTTTCTAGTTGAATTTTCTTTTCTTTCATATTGTTTTATGTAAAGACTTATGTTTTCGCACATGGGACGTTAGACAGATTTATTTCTAGTTGTTTTAAAGAAAAAGTATGCTTCCGAAAGACTTGATTTAAAAAGCATGAGTTTTGTGGCATGGGGGAAAAATCCACCTCAGTATGTAACTTGATACGGACATGGAATTGACGGTTGACATGTGCACATGTAGAGGACTGGGGGGGACGGCGATACGTAGCGCCCTCAAATCCTAGTCAAGACTAGGGATGGCAGATGCCCCTAGTGTTGGACAATTATGACCCATAGCATCACTATTTGTAAAGAACATTGTGTTTTTGTACAAATTATTTATGTGACAAAAGGAAAATTCTATTTTATCATTTTTGTAATTGGATTACTTGGATATTAATGATAAAAGTCCATATGATTAAATCAGATTAATAAGATATGAGACAGTATTAATACACGAACACTTTAATCATTAAATATCCATAGTCGAAGTATTATCGAGACTGTACATTGATAATGCGGAATAGACTAGTATTACACTTGTGCGTGTTATGGAAGCTTAACAGCATAATTCTCATATATTTAGGTATTGGATACTTATGCAAGTGTAATAAGAGATTCTGTTAGCCGTTGGACCGGGAACAGTTCGCTCTGGATAGACCCACTTGGAATCTCATTGGTAGTATGACTATGTGTCTATGGGAATCCGAATCAGGGTAGGTGTATGTGATCTTTAACTTGAGACTTATGTCGCTATTACTTGCGACAATCAGTTTACTTTAGTATTGGTCGTCTGGAGCTTTAACAGGTTCTATGTACGCCTGTATTGGGTTTACTGAGAATCGTAGTGGATTGGATGTGATGTCAAGATGGGAGTATCACTTCAATCATATGGAGATGATAGTCACACAGGATACAGAACTAATACTCTTAAAAGCTGTATCTATCGGGATAGTATGACTATGTCATGGCTTCCCGATTATAGAGATTAGTTAATCGGGATTCGATATATGCATCGTACGGGGCAGACATAGAGCCAGCCCTAGGCCTAGCATGTGACATTCGATATTGGATCGTATTACGTATTACATTATATTAGTATTACTACGCTTGATACAAATGATATTCCTCGGCGAATATTTCTGGAGAATTGTGTAGGCACGGTGCTTTGTTAGAAGCCAACCATGTCTTGTAAATCGGTAAGAACATGGTACGGGGTACGCATGTGTTCGGATAGTCCGATAACTGTATTTACTGCCAACATATCCAAGAATCTCTTGGGTCGCTTCCCAAAGATTCACCAATGACATTTGACTCAAATAGAATTAATCTGGGATTAATTATGAGAGAGAAAATTAATCTGGGATTAATTACGCCAAGAATTAATCTGGAATTAAATTCGTATAAAATAGAGAACGCGATTAATTTAGAATTAATCGAAAAAATATATTTATAAGTTAAATTGGATTTTTCTATTTAATTTATTTATTTGTGGCTAAAATAATATATCGGATATATTAATTGAAATCAGATTTCAATACGAAATTAAAATTGGATGTTAATTCGGGTGAACGAATTAATTTAGAATGAATTCGAAAGCAACTATCGTAATAATTTTGTGAGGCATAATTATTTAATTAAATTGGATTTTATTATGGCACGACGGCAAATTCGTTTAATTTGGAATTAAACGAACCCGATAAAATTGCCCAAGTCAAGTTGTGTGTTGAACAAGCCAACTCAAATTTTGAATTTAAAATGTGGTGGGACCACATGACTTACATCAAATGTCTAAGAGTGATGGAAGTAGTTGGCTTTATTAATTATAGTAATAAAACACACAACAACCAATTTTTTGGTAACAACACATTATTCACACTCTTTTTCTCTCAACCCTTTGGCCGAACCTTCTCTCATTTTCTTGGGAAATTTTTGCTTCAAAAATTTCAACAAAGCTAGCACTTGGAGGAGTCAATTAAGGTGATAGGGAAACTCACCCAGGACAAAACAACAAGCTTGGAGCTTCATCCAAAAGTGAAAATTTCGAATTTTTCTCCAAATCAATGTAAGTGATTCCGCCACTTTTCTTGATTTTTTTCACACATAAAACACATTTACGATCTTGTGGCATGTCTTAGAGACTAACAATGGTATCTAGAGCCTTGCTAAATATGATTTTGAAATCTAGGATTCATAAACTTTAATTAGGAATTTTTGCTTGGAGCATGAAAATTCAAAATTGAGTTGTTGGTTGATGTTAGATGATGATAACTTGGAGTTGTGCATTGTTGGATTGTTGAAAATTTGATTGGATCAAATTTCCCCAATTCCCTTAGGTTGGCCGAAACTTACCCTAGATTTGCTCATGGTGAGTTTTTAAATTTTGACACTTGGATGTGTTAATGGCATGAAATATATGTTGAATGTTGATTAAATTGGATTGGAATCATATTGGATGTTAATTTCTTGTCATTGACGTGAGAAGTATGTTGTTGGAGACTTGATTTTGCTTCAATTTGTGTTGGACATGAATTGGAATGATAAGCATGATTAATTATATTAACTAATATTTTGGAAATGTTAGATTAATTAATTATTTATGTTAATTACACTTAAATTGGATAATATTTGGAATATTGTATTAATGTAAATTAGTCCCTAAAATACTAATTGGGCTAATTTGGTTATATTTGGATTAATGGACTTGGTTGGGCCAAGTTTGGTTGTAGACAATTGGGTTGGATCCAATTGGGCCTAAACCATTTCCATAAAAGTCCAAAATATGACTTTTATGCCTTTAATAATCTAATTGGCCTAATGGGCCAAAATTAATTTATGGCATATGGTGATTCCTAAATGGGCCAATGCATTATGGGTTTGATCCATAATGGCCAAAAGTTCATGCCTAAAGAATTAATTAAAGCCCATTGGACCTAATAGAATTGCCATTGGATGCTAAATGTGCCTTTGAGACCATTTGGATTGGATTTGGAATCCAAGTCTAAAAAGGCATTATTATAATATAATAAGTGTAATTGTTTATTTTGGAATTAAACTTGAATTAGTATTGAATACAATTTAAATTGGATTTAATATTATAGTTCGATATAATTCAAGGATACTTACTTTGAGTATTTATTCTTAAACGAGTTGGACTCACGCAAATAAAATCGTTGTATGAACATTGGATGGTCATTAATTGAAGAATTAATTAATTGGATTACATTGATTGACAACATGCTATGTGTGAAAGCTTGGATGTATTTGTTTGAATAATGTATATCAGATGGATATTAGATGGGTGTGGGAAATTTTGGAAATTATTGTAAATATTGTATTTATTTGAAATTGGACCTGCGTGTCCAGCCTATCACCTCTTATTCTCATTGTATTTCTCTTCTCACCAATTCCCCTCAATATAAATGAGCTTTCTTATAGTGTTATGTAATTGGGTATATAGAAGAATGTAAAGTGCTAGCAGGAGAGAAGAAAAGAAAAGATAGAGATTTGTTCTAGGAACAAAATGTATATATCCATCCACATATCATTATTATATTTATCGCGCCTTATTATGCTTTTAGAATGCATGTTTAAGGGTGTATGATGAGACCTAATAAAAGATAATAAATTGGTTGCCAATTTACGAAAACGCCCTCGTATTTAATATTAAGTATTTCCTTCCATTAAGTGGTTCTCTCTCAAGATCCAAGATTGGATTTGATTTGTTGGCCAAAGTCAAGATCATTGTCTATCGCGGATGTGTTTGAACCATGAAAGCTTTGTTAATATCGCATGTCTTGGGCAGTTGTGACTTGTTGGCCAAAGTCAAGGTCACTCTTGTTCATCGACATGGATTACGAAGCTTTCCTACTGTCAATGGGTCGCGCTTAACTGGAATCATTAAGCTTGTTGAGCCAAAGCCAAGGCTTAGTTGATTCAGAGGAAACAGGTTAGGAAATATATTAGATATATGTTTCGGACTCGGATGTCCACCTACCGGATCTAGGAATTGGATGGGATCCAAATGATCTTGGAGATCTACCTAGTTAAATTTTATACAGCTTGTTGGCCAAAGTCAAGGTTGTGTATTATTTAACGGGATCCTAGCCCACTAGGAAACTAAGTTTCCCGTGTACTCAATGGAGGGTTAGAGGCTCGCCGAAAATAGTGGGAGGCTAGTATTAAATTTATAATTTCGTTTAATACTCGCTAATATGCGCGCTCTATTATTATTTATCGTTATTATATATATTAGTTGGACTAATATTATTTATTTATTATTTTGTTATTATACTGTACTCAACACTACTTCATTTGTAGTTGGTTATATAGTTGGACTATAGTAACCATTGCATTTGAGTGTACCCGAAATGTTTGATTGGATAGTTGGACTATAGCAATCAAAATGGCTGGAAAGATAAGCGTTAGGGACATAATCATGGGTGAGAATGTCTTTAACGGCGCAAATTTTCCAGACTGGGAAATGAACCTCAGGATAGTCCTGGGAGCTGAGAAGTTGCTCTATGTAATAGAGAGACCTTTCGGGCCTGAGCCCGGACTTGAGCGGCCAGTAAAGCATGAGCTTTGGAAGACTCATTGTGATGATAACTTTACTACTCAATCTGTTATGTTTGCTGCAATGACTCCTCAGTTTCGTCATCAGAATAAGGGATTGGATCCTTATGCGATGATGTTGAAGTTGAAGGATCTTCATGTTGGACAATTATGACCAATATCATGACTATTTGTGAAAGACATGGTGTTTTGTACAAATTAACTATGTGACATAGGAAATTACTCTTTTATCATTTTGTAATTGGATTACTTGGATATATATAAAAGATAAAAGTCCATATGATTAGTACCGGATTAATAAGATATGAGACAGTATTAATCTACGAACGGTTTAATCATTAAATATCCATAGTCGTAGTATTATCGAGATTGGACATCGATAATGTGGAATAGGCTAGTATTACACTTGTGCGCGTTATGGAAGCTTTACGGCATAGTTCTCGTATATTTAAGTATTGGATACTTATGCAAGTGTGCTAGGAGGTTCTGTCAGCCGTTGGATCGGGAATAGCTTCGCTCTGGATAGACCCCTCGGAATCCTATTGGTAGTATGACATGTGTCTATGGGAATCCGAATCAGGGTAGGTGTATGTGGTCTTAACCTGAGACTTGCATCGCTAATACTTGCGACAATCAATATACTTTGGTTTTGGTCATCCGGGGCTTTAACAGATTTTATGTACGCCTCTTCTAGGTATACTGAGAATCATAGTGTGTTGGGTGTGATGTCAAGATGGAAGTATCACTTCAGTCATATGGAGATGATGATCACACATGGATAAAGAACTAGTACTTTTAAATGATGCAGCTATCGGGATAGAATGACTAGGTCAGGATTATCCGATTATAGAGACTAGTTGTTAGTGATTCGATACATGCTTCGTACGGGGCAGACACAATTCCAGCCCTAGGCCTAGCATGTGACATCCGATACTGGATCATATTACGCAATACATTGTATACTACGACTGATACAGATTATATATTCCATGTTGAATATTTATGAAGAATTGGGTAGGCACGGTGTTTTGCTAGAAGCCAACCATGTCTTGTAAATCGGTGAGAACGTGGTACAGGGTACGCACGTGTTCGGATGGTCCCATAACCGTATTTACTTCCAACATATCCAGGGATCTCTTGGGCCCTTCCCAAAGATTCACCGATGACATTTGACTCCAACAGAATTAATCTGGGATTAATTATAGAGAGAAAATTAATCTGTGATTAATTACGGTAAGAATTTATCTGGGAATAAATTCGTCTAGAAGAGAGAGAGAGAGAGCGATTAATTTGGAATTAATCGGAAAAATAAATTTAATAGTTAAATTGGATTTTTCTATTTAATTTATTTAATTGGGCAAAAATAATATATTTGATATATTAATTGAAATCGGATTTCAATACGGAATTAAAATTGGATTTTAATTCAAGCGAACGAATTAATTTGGAATTAATTTATAAGCGACTTTCCTAATAATTTTGCTAGGCATTATTATTTAATTAAATTGGATTTAATAACGTCACGATGAAAAATTTATTTAATCGGATTAAACGAACCCGGGCCCAAAGCTTAGTTGTGTGTTGGAGATGTAAACTTGAATTTTGAATTCAAAGTGGTGGGACCCACTAAATTACATCACATGTCACTTTTTGATGTGTGTAGTTGGCATAATATTAAATGTTGTATTTAATCAAACCAACCACCAACTTTTGCTTTATATTTTTGGAAAACACAAAAGAACTATTCATCATCTCCATTTTTCTCTCATATGGGTGTGAGCCTTCTTCTCTCATTTAAAGGAGTTAATTAAGGTGATAGGGTAATTCACCCAAGTGTTGGAAACACTCTACAAAGCTTGGAGCTTCAACATTCAAGAAGAATTTTTTGAAATCTCATCCGATCAATGTGAGTTTTTTCCGCAACTTTCACTTGATTTATTCACACAGTAATCACGCTTAGAGATCCTTGGCATGTCTAGGACACTAACAATGGTATCAGAGCGAGATCTAAGCATGATTTGATTCTAGGGTTCTAAGCTTTAATTTGGGATTTTTTTTGATTGGAGCTTGATTTACCTAAATTGATTGTGTGGTTGTGTTTATATGATGATGAATTGGATTTGTGCATCATTGGATTTGAGATAAATTAATTGGATCAAAAATCCCCAAATTCACAAGCATGGCCGAATACACCATAGAAATCCTTATGGTGATTCTTTGAAAATTAGACAATTGGATATGTTTAAAGCATGAAATAAATCTTGTATGTTGATTTAATTGGATTGAAATCAAATTGAGTGTTATTTTATGCAATTGCCGTGAGAATAAGCATGTTGGAATGTATTGATTTTGCCTCAATTTTATGTTGGACATGAATTTGAGAATTAAAGTATGATTAATTTGATTAATTGATGTTTTGGAAATATCAAATTAATCAATTAATTATGGTAATTACACTTTAATTAAATTAATGTGATATTTGGAATATTATGTTAATGATAAATTTGTCTTTAAAATTTGATTGGGCTAATTTGTTATATTGTGACTTGTTGGCCAAAGTCAAGGTCACTTCTTGTTCATCGACTTGGATTACGAAGCTATCCCACTGTCAATAGGTCGCGCTTAACTGGAATCATTAAGTTTGTTGAGCCAAAACCAAGGCTTAGTTGATTCAGAGGAAAAGGTTAGGAAATATTATTGGATATATATCTTGGACTTGAAGGTCCACCTACCGGATCTAGGAATTGGATGGGATCCAATTGATCTTAGAGATCTAGCTAGTTAAGTTTCATACAGCTTGTTGGCCAAAGTCATGGTTGTGTGTTATTTACCGGAATCCTAGCCCACTAGGAAACTGGGTTTCCCGAGTACTCAATAGAGGGTTAGAGGCTCGCCGAAAAATAGTGGGAGGCCAGTATTAAATTTGCAATTTCGTTTAATACTTGCTTACACGCGTTCTTTTATTTTATTTATCGTTGTTATAAATATATTAGTTGGACTAATATTGAATATTGCTTTCTTTGAACAGTTAGACTGTACAAGACACTACTCCACTTGTAGTTGGTTATATAGTTGGACTATAGTAACCATTGCATTTTGAGTGTACCCGATATCGTTGATTGGATAGTTGGACTGATGCAATCAAGATGGCTGGAAAGATCAGCGTTAGGGACATTATCATGGGCGATAATGTCTTTAACGGCTTCAATTTTCCAGATTGGGAGATGAACCTCAGGATAGTCCTGGGAGCCGAGAAGTTACTATATGTCATAGAGAAACCTCTCATACCTGAGCCCGGAGTTGAGCAAATAGTAGAGCATGAGCTTTGGAAGACTCATCGTGATGATAACTTTAGTGCTCAATCTGTCATGCTTGCCGCAATGACTCTTTAATTTCATTGACAGAACTAAGGATTAGATCCTTATACCATGATGTTGAAATTAAAGGATCTTCATATATCTAACCTTAGATCTTAGAAGTACGAATTGCAAAAGAAGCTCTTTCGCTCGCGTATGTCAGAGGGTACAACTGTCGAGCACCAGGTGTCGCAGATAATTACCGACATCGAACAGCTAGGTTAGCTGGGCATTACCTACGAGGCCGAGACTTCCATAGATTTGATCTTACAATCTCTGTCCGAATGCTGGGGCGGGTTCACCATGAAGGAAGAGAAAAACTATTGGAGAGTTAATGGATATACTGAAGAAGGCAGAGCCAGAGCTTCTATAAGGGCAAGAATCGCAAGGCGCATCTTACTTCGACATCCCAAAAGGCCAAGGCTTGGCCGAACTCTTATAGGGGTGTAAAGAAAAAGGGCAAAGGCAAAATCGTCACAGTCTTCTGGGAAGACAAAGAACATATCCCAAGATTTCTGCCTAAATTATGGCAAACGGGGTCACTAGAAGCGTGACTTCCGTATGGACAAGGCAGACATGAAGGAATTGAAGGCGAGCAAGGCTCCGACTTCAGATATGTTTATTATTGTAATAAACGTGTCCACTACTAGTTTTTAAAAAATGGATTTGTGATACTGGATGTGGTACATACATATGTACTGATGTGCGGGATCTGCTGATTATTAGGAGACTGGCTTCAAATGAGATTGACCTGCGAGTCAGAAATGGGACGAGAGTCGCTGTTTTAACTGTAAGAACCTAAGTTTTGGAACTGCCCTTTGGGCATGTACTTAAATTAGGAAACTGTTATAATGTACCTAGTTTGACTAGAAACATTATCTCTATATCTAGTTTAACCCATTGCGGGTATACCTTTATGTTCCAGAACACTGGGTGTTTTGTTTATAAAGATGATATTGAGATATACACATTAGATGTGAATAACAGTATTTATATTTCGAATATAAATGAATCTCAAGCATATAACATGACAAACAAAAGGCTCAAATTGATTAAATCATATTAGACTTATTAGTGGCATTGTTGTCTGGGACACATTAACAAGACTCATATATCCACACTTTCGAAGAGTGGATACTAGGACGGATTTGATCCTAATCCAAATTATGTCTGCAAATCATGTTCATTAGGCAAAGTGCCTAAAATACCTTTTAGTGGTAAATGTGTACATGCCACCGATCTGTTAGCCCTTGTTCATAGTGACGTAAGTGGGCCCATCTCTATCCAGGTTAGAGGTGGATATGAATACTTCGTAAACTTTACGGATGTTGCATCGTGTTATGGTTATGTGTATCTTATGAAACATAAGTCGGAAACTTTTGAGAAATTGAAAGAGTTTCGACACGAAGTAGAAAGAACAACCGGAAAAGGTATTAAAACATCACGGTTGGACCGTGGTGGAGAATACTTAAGTAATGAGTTTCAAGACTACTTGAAAGAGTGTGGTATTCTTTCACAGTGGACTCCTCCCGAAACACCTCAATGAAAGGTGTGTCAGAACGGAGAAACCGAACTTTGTTGGACATGGTAAAGTTAATGATGATTCGCACTGAGCTACCAATTTCCTTGTAGGGATACGCATTGAACAGTGCAATACTTATTTTGAATAAGGTTCCGTCAATGTTTGTTAGATAGACTCCATATGAAATATGGACAGGAAAGAAACCGGGTTTCTCATTCCTGAAGATTTGGGATGCTGGCATGTGTTAAACGTTTGGATGGTACCAACCTAGAACCCAAATCGGATAAGTGCCTATTTGTAATTGGTTATCCTAGGGAAACCAAATGATATTATTTCCAAAACCCATAAGAGAACAAAATATTTGTTGCTCTCCATGCGATTTTCCTTAGAGGAATTCCTAAATGCAGTGGTAAGTGGGAGGAAAGTATAACTTGATGAGAGTAATATTGTTCCTGGCACCGATCCCCTAACGGAACACGAACAGTTCATCAGGGATGAGACTGTTCCACAATCTTCTAATACACAAGAACCGCGTAGGTCGGAGAGAGTAAAAAAACAACCTTAGAGGTATGGGTTTCTGATCTCACCTTATGTAGACATTAATCTTATTGAGGATAATAAACCGGCTACGTATGAGGTAGCGATACAAGGTATCGACTCCGCTTTATGGCAAGGTGCCATGAAGTCCGAAATGGATTCCATGTATGCAACCAAGTTTGGACACTAGTTGATGTACCAGAAGGCATTGTGCCTATTGGTAGCAAATGAGTCTTCATGGTGAAGACGGACATGGATGGAAACATACAAACGTACAAAGCTAGGCTTATAGCGAAAGGGTATCGTCATCAAAATGGTGTTGATTACGATGAAACCTTTTACCTATTACCATGATTAAATCCATTCGGATAATGCTTGCTAAAACTGCATATTTCGATTATGAAATATGACAGATGGATGTCAAAACCGCTTTCCTTAACGGAAACCTTTTGGAGGATTTATAAACAAAAACCTGACGTTTTTGTCTTGCCAAAACATGCAAACAAGGTTTGCAAGTTAAATCGATCCATTTATGGATTGAAACAAGCATTGCGTTCTTGGAACCAACATTTTGATGAGATCATAATGGTATATGGTTTCATTCAAAATGAAGATGATTCTTGTGCATATAAGAAGGTTAGTGTGAGTGCACTGACAATGATTGTCCTATACGTTGATGATGTATTGCTTCTTAGCAATGACATTCCCATATTAAATCGGTGAAAGCTTGGCTTTCATTAAAATTGTCCATGAAATACTTGGGAGAGGCAACCTTTATTCTAGGAATAAAGATCTACTGGGATAGATCTAAAAGTTTTTGGCACTCTCCGAGAACTCGTACATTGACAGTGTTGAAGAGATTCAACATGGGTCAGTCTTATAAGGGACTACTTCCATCGTAACATGGCGTCTCTCTATCTAAGGACATGTGTCCTGAAACTTAAGATGAGAGAGATGCAATGAATAGGATCTCGTTCGCTTAAGCAGTCAGATCGATCATGTATGCCATAACATGTACGCGACCTGGTGTCTCATACGGTTTGAGCATATGTAGTCACAATCAGGCCGATCCAGGTGATGGTCACTGGATTGATGTTAAGAACATCATTTAGTATCTTAGATGAACTAATGATGCTTTCTTAATTTATAGAGATGGAGAACTTGAGGTGATTGGGATCATCGATGCAAGTTTCCAAACTGATAAAGTCGACTATAACTCGCAATAAGGGTATATATTTTGTTTGAACAATAGAACATTGAGCTGGAAATCTTCCAAATAAGATATTGTTGCCGATTCAACAACAAAAATGGAATACATTGCTGCGGCTGAGGCAACAAAAAAAGCATTTTGGATCTATAAAATTCCTAATTAGATTAGGAGTAGTTCTGTTAGCAGCTGAGCTGGGCAATAGCACAGACTAAGGAATTACGGTCTCATCAATGATCCAACTATGTACTTCGATGGTTTCATCTAATTCATGAGATCATACATCGTGGCAATGTCAAGATTGAAAGATCGTTTCAGATGATAACCTTGCATATCCGCTGACGAAAGCGATATCTCAGCAAAATTTTGAGCGACCCGTACATAGTTCAAGTGTTGGACACTTGAGTGATTGGCTATAGGCCAAGTGGGAGATTATTGGACAATTATGACCCATATAATCACTATTTGTAAGAGACATGGTATTTTTTTTACAAATTAACTATGTGACAAAGGAAATTGCTCTTTTATCATTTTGTAATTGGATTACTTGGATATATATAAATGATAAAAGTCCATATGATTAGTACCAGATTAATAAGATATGAGACATTATTAATCCACGAACGGTTTAATCATTAAATATCCCTAGTCGTAGTATTATCGAGACTAGACATCGATAATGCGGAATAGGCTAATATTACACTTGTGCGCGTTATGGAAGCTTAACGGCATAGTTCTCATATATTTAAGTATTGGATACTTATGCAAGTGTGATGGGAGGTTCTGTTAGCCGTTGGACCGAGAACAGCTTGGCTCTGGATAGACCCCTCGGAATCCCATTGGTAGTATGACTATGTGTCTATGGGAATCCGAATCAGGGTAGGTGTATTGGGTGTGATGTCAAGATGGAAGTATCACTTCAGTCATATGGAGATGATGATCACACAGGGATACATAACTAGTACTCTTAAATGTTGCAGCTATCGGGATAGTATGACTAGGTCATGATTATCCGATTATAGAGACTAGTTGTTAGTGATCTGATATATGCTTCGTACGGGGCAGACACAATTCCAGCCCTAGGCCTAGCATGTGACATCTGATATTGGATCATATTATGCAATACATTGTATACTACACCTGATATAGATTATATATTCCATGTTGAATATTTCTGGAGAATTGGATAGGCACGGTGCTTTGCTAGAAACCAACCATGTCTTGTAAATCAGTGAGAACGTGGTACGGGGTACGCACGTGTTCAGATGGTCCGACAACCGTATTTACTGCCAACATATCCAGGGATCTCTTGTGTCGCTTCCCAAAGATTCACCGATGACATTTGACTCGAACAGAATTAATCTGGGATTAATTAAGGCAAGAATTTATCTGGGAATAAATTCATCTAGAAGAGAGAGAGAGAGAGAGCGTGATTAATTTGGAATTAATCGGTAAAATAAATTTAATAGTTAAATTGAATTTTTCTATTTAATTTATTTAATTGGGCTAAAATAATATATTGGATATATTAATTGAAATCGGATTTCAATACAGAATTAAAATTGGATTTTAATTCAAGCGAACGAATTAATTTGGAATTAATTCATAAGCGACTTTCATAATAATTTTGCTAGGCATTATTATTTAATTAAATTGGATTTAATTACGTCGCGACGGAAAATTCGTTTAATCGGATTAAACGAACCTGGGCCCAAAGCTTAGTTGTGTGTTGGAGATGTCAACTTGAATTTTGAATTCAAAGTGGTGGGACCCACTAACGTACATCACATGTCACTTTTTGATGTGTGTAGTTGGCATAATATTAAAATTTGTATTTAATCAAACCAACCACCAACTTTTGCTTTATGTTTTTGGAAAACACAAAAGAACTATTCATCATCTCCATTTTTCTCTCATTTAGACGTGAGCCTTCTTCTCTCATTTAGAATTTTTGTTGCAAAATTTCTACAAGCTAGCACTTAAAGGAGTTAATTAAGGTGATAGGGAAACTCACTCAAGTGTTGGAAACACTCTATAAAGCTTGGAGCATCAACATTTAAGAAGAATTTTTTGAAATCTCATCCGATCAATGTGAGTTTTTTCCGCAACTTTCACTTGATTTATTCACACAATAATCACACTTAGAGATCATTGGCATGTCTATGACACTAACACTTCATAAATCTAATCTTAGATCTCAGAAGTATGATTCGCAGAAGAAGCTCTTTCGCTCTCGTATGTCAGAGGGTACATCTGTCAAACACTACGTGTCGCAGATGATTCCTGACATCGAATAGCTAGTTCAGTTGGGCATTACCTTCGAGGCCGAGCCTTCCATAGATTTGATCTTACAGTCTCTACCCGACTGCTCGGGCGGGTTCGTCATGAACTATAACATGAAGAACCAATAGAAAACTCTTGGAGAGTTAATGGCTATGCTGAAAGAGGCAGAGCTAGAGCTTCTGAAAGGTAAGAAGCGTGAGGCGCATCTTACTTCGACATCCAAGAAGGCCAAGGCTTGGCCGAAGACTTCTGGGGGTGTGAAGAATAAAAAGAAGAAGGGCAAGGCTCAATCATCACTGTCTTCTGGGAAGACAAAGGACAAATCCCAAGACGTTTGCCTACACTGTGACAAACGGGGTCACTGGAAGCGTGATTGCCGTAAGTTCAAGTCGGACTTGGAGGAAGCGAAGGCGGGCAAGGCTCCAGCTTCAGGTATGTTTGTTATTGAAATAAACATGGTTACTACAGTTTTAAAAATTGGATTTTTGATACTGGATGTAGTACTCACATATGTACTGATGTGCAGGATCTACAAATTAGCAGGAGACTGACTTCAGGTGAGATTGACATACGAGTCTGAAATGGGACGAGAGTCGCTGTTTTGGCCGTTGGCACCTATGTTTTGAATATGCCCTCAGGGTATGTACTTACATTAGGCGATTGTTATTTTGTACCTAGTTTGACTAGGAATATTATTTCTGTATCTAGTTTAACCCAATGCGGGTATACCTTTGTATTCAGGAACACTGGGTGTTTTGTTTATAAAGATGATATTGAGATATGTACAGCAGATGTGAATAATGGTCTTTATATTTTGAATATAAATGAATCTCAAACATATAACATGACAAACAAAAAGCTCAAATTGAGTAAAATAGATGAGATTTATTTGTGGCATTGTCGTCTGGGACACATTAACAAAACTCGTATATCCACACTTTCAAAGAATGAATACTTGGACGGATTTGATCCTAATTCATATGATGTATGCGAATCTTGTTTGTTAGGCAAAATGCCTAAAACACCTTTTAATGGTAAAGGTGTACGTGCCACCGAGCTGTTAGCCCTCGTTCATAGTGACGTATGCGGGCCCATGTCTAGCCAGGCTAGAGGTGGATATGAATACTTCGTAACCTTTACAGATGATGCATCATGTTATAGTTATGTGTATCTTATGAAATACAAGTCGGAAACTTTTGATAAATTCAAAGAGTTTCGACACGAAGTAGAAAAACAGACTAGCAAAGGTATTAAAACATTACGGTCGGACCATGGTGGAGAATACTTGAGCAATGAGTTTCAAGATTACTTGAAAGAATATGGTATTCTTTCACATTGGACTCCTCCCGGAACACCTCAATTGAACGGTGTGTCCAAACGGAGAAACCGAACTTTGTTGGACATGGTAAGGTCAATGATGAGTCGCACAGAGCTACCGATTTCCTTCTGGGGATACGCATTAAACAGTGCAATACTTATTTTGAATAAGGTTCTGTCAAAGTCTGTTGAACAGACTCCATATGAAATATGGACATGAAAGAAACCGGGTTTCTTATTCTTGAAGATTTGGGGATGCTGGGCATATGTTAAACGTTTGGATAGTACCAAACTAGAACCCAAATCGGACAAGTGCCTATTTGTAGGTTATCCTAAGGAAACGAAAGGATATTATTTCTACAATCCACAAGAGAACAAAATATTTGTTGCTCTTCATCCAGTTTTCCTAGAAAAGGAATTCATGAATATAGTGGTAAATGGGAGGAAAGTAGAACTCGATGAAAATCAGAGTGATACTGTTTCTGGCCCGGACCCCCTCATAGAACACGAACAGTCCATCAGGGATGCGAGTGTTCCACAATCTTCTAATACATAAGAACTGCGTAAGTCAGAGAGAGTCAGAAAACAACATGAGAGGTATGGGTTTCTGATCTCACCTCATGTAGACATCAATCTTATTGAGGAAGATGAACCAGATACGTATGAGGAAGCGATACAAGGTATCGACTCCACTTTATGGAAAGAAGCCTTGAAGTCTGAAATGGATTCCATGTATACCAACCAAGTTTGGACACTGGTTGATGTACCAGAAGGCATTAAGCCTATTTGTTGTAAATGGGTCTTTAAAAAGAAGACAGACATGGTAGGCAACATACAAACGTACAAAGTGTTGGACAATTATGACCCATAGCATCACTATTTGTACAGAACATTGTGTTGTTGTACAAATTAACTATGTGACAAAGGAAATTACTCTTTTATCATTTGTAATTGGATTACCAAGATATATAAATGATAAAAGTCCATATGATTAGTTCCGGATTAATAAGATATGAGGTAGTATTAATCCACTAAGGTTTAATCATTAAAATGTCCCTAGTCATAGTATTATCGACACTGGACATCGATAATGCGGAATAGACTAGTATTGCACTTGTGTGCGTTGTGGGAGCATAACAGCATAGTTCTCATATATTTAAGTATTGGATACTTATGCAAGTGTAATATGAGGTTGTGTTTACCGATGGTACGGAAACAGCTTCGCTCTGGATAGACCCCTCGGAATTCCATTGGTAGTATGACTATGTGTCTATGGAAGTCTGAATCAGGGTAGGTGTATTTGGTCTTAACATGAGACTTACAACGCTAATACTTGCGACAATCAATATACTTTGGTTTTGCTCGTCCAGGGCTTTAACCGGTTATGTGTACGCCTCTTCTGGGTATATTGAGAATCATAGTGTATTGGGTGTGATGTCAAGATGGAAGTATCACTCCAATCATATGGAGATGATGATCACGCAGGATACGAAACTGGTACTCTTGTATGCTGCAGCTATCGGGATAATATGACTAGGTCATGATTATCCGATTATAGAGACTAGTTACCAGAGATCCGATATGTGCTTCATATGGGGCAGACACAATTCGAGCACCAGGCCTAGCACGTGACATCTGATACTGGATCGCAATACGCAATACTACGTATACTACGCCTGATATAGATTACATATTCCTTTAAGAATATTTCTGGAGAATTGGGTAGGCACGGTGCTTTGCTAGAAGCCAACCATGTCTTGTAAATCGGTAAAAACGTAGTACTATGTACGTACGTGTTCGGATAGTCCGATGACCGGATTTACTGCCAACATATCCAGGGATCTCATGGGTCGCTTCCCGAAGATTCACCGATGACGTATGACTCGGACATAATTAATCTGGGATTAATTATAAGAGAGAAAATTAATCTAGGATTAATTGCGGAGATATTTTATCTGGGATAAAATACTATTTGAAGAGAGAGAACGATTAATTTGGAATTAATAGATAAAATAATATATTCGATATATTATACGAAATTAGATTTAGACGCGGAATTAAAATTAGATTTTAATTCGGGCAAACGAATTAATTTGGAATTAATTCGCTAGCGACGTGAATAGTAATTTTGCTATGCATAATTATTTAATTAAATTTGATTTAATTACGTCGCAACGGAATATTCGTTAATTCGGAATTAGCGAATCTGAGCCCGGGAGTGTTTGTGGGACCACTCGCATTTTGAATCAAGTGGGGCCCACAAGTCACATCACCCGTCATATCATTAGTCATTCTTGTGATGGAAGTCACATCAACTTTGAGTGATGTGATGCATGTCACTTTTGTGATTGATGGGAGTTGTTGAAAGGCTTTAATGCCTTGAACCAATTTTGGAAATTGAATTATTGTATTTGATTTTTGAAATCAAAACACACAACACACTTCCTCTTCTCTTCTCTCCCTTACTCGGCATTGCGCCATTTTCCTTCTCAAATTCTCTCATTGGCCGAGAGACAAAAGAAGCAAATGGAAGACTTGTAGCAAATTTTTCATGGTGCTAGCACACTCAAATGAGTCATTCAAAGGTGATAGGGAAACCCATTCATGAGCATGGAATCATCATTCGAAAAGCTTGGAGCTTGAAGAACACAACAAATGGACCTTGGCCGAAACACACAAGGAGGAAAAGCTTGGAGCAAAATTTTTGTTGTCTTCGCATCACAAAAGCCGATCAAAGTGAGTATTTCTGCTACTTTACTTTGATGTATTCACACGTTTATATGCTTAATTGATCTTGGTTTGACCTAGAAAACCCAACACAAAGCTAGGCCTATAGCTAAAGGGTATCGTCAACGACTTGGTGTCGATTATGACGAAACTTTTTCACATGTTGCCATGATTAAATCCATTCGAATAATGCTTGCTATTGCTGCATATTTCGATTATGAAATATGGCAGATGGATGTCAAAATCTTTTTCCTTAATGGAAACCTTTTGGAGGATGTTTATATGCTACAACCTGATGGTTGTGTCGTACCAAGACATGTAAACAAGGTTTGCAAGTAAAACCGATCCATTTATAGATTAAAGCAAGCATCGCGTTCTTGGAACCATCGTTTTGATGAGATCATAAAAGAATATGGTTTCATTCAAAACGAAGATGATTCTTGTGTATATAAGAAGGTTAGTGGGAGCGCACTGACATTCATTGTCATATACGTTGATGATGTATTGCTTCTTGGCAATGACATTCCCATGCTACAATCGGTGAAAGCTTGGCTTTCATTAAAATTCTCCATGAAAGACCTGGGAGAGGCAGCCTTTATTCTAGGAATAAGGATCTACCGGGATAGATCTAGAAAGCTGCTGGGACTCTCCTAGAGCTCGTACATTGACAAAGTGTTGAAGAGATTCAACATGGATCAGTCCAAGAGGGGGCTGCTTCTGGTGTCACATGGCGTCTCTCTATCGAATGACATGTGTCTTAAAACTCAAGATGAGAGAGATGCAATGATTTGGATCATGTATGCTTCAATAGTCGGATCGATCATGTACGCCATGATATGTACGTGACCTGATGTCTCATATGCTTTGAGCATATGCAGTCGCTATCAGGTCGTTCCAGGTTATGGTCACTGGATTGATGTAAAGAACATCCTTAAGTATCTTAGACGAACTAAAGATGCTTTCTTAGTCTATGAGGAAGGATAACTTGAGGTGACTGGGTTCACAGATGCAAGTTTCCAAACCGAAAAAGATGACTGTAAGTCACAATCAGGGTACATATTTTGTTTGAACAATGGAGCAGTGAGCTGGAAATCTTCCAAGCAAGAGACTGTTGCCGATTCACAACAGAAGTGGAATATATTGCTGCAGCTGAGGCAGCAAAAGAAGCAGTTTGGATCCGTAAATTCCTAATTGGATTAGGAGTAGTTCTGTTAGCAGCTGAGCCCGTACCTTTGTACTGTGACAATAATGGGGCTATCGCACAGGCTAAGGAACCACGATCTCATCAACGATCCAAGCATGTATTTCGACGATTTCATCTGATTCGTGAGATCATACATCGTGGCGATGTGAAGATCAAAAAGATCGCATCAGATGATAACATTGCAGATCCGCTGACAAAGGCTATATCTCAGCAAAAGTTTGAGCGACATATACATAGTTCAGGTGAATAATAATTTAAACCTTTTTTCAAATTACCGAATAAATAATTCAATAGATAATATGAATAATTTATTCATATTTCACCTAAACCAATTTATTCGATATCAAATAACGACATAAATATATAGGAAACGTCGCGAAACTTTTACGAAAAATATTTTTCCGCAAAATGATGCAAAATGTATTTTTGACCGAACTGACCACCCGAAACTTATGGAGACTGCCCAGGTCAGCCCCAATAGTGTTAGGCAGTTCATGGGCTGCCCGAACTATGACAAACTCACTGTTTGGACAGTCGTCACCCGGTTGGCTCAATAGTCACCCGGTAACGCCGTTTTTCGCCGTTTTTCACTGTTTTTGCTTATTTCAACTCCAAAACACTTTTCGGAAATTGTTCCAACTCCCAAAACACATCCAATACATTCATGTGACATCAAATTCATCACAGAATTTCCATTTTACTCAAATATGATCCAGAAACCGAAATTACCAAATTTCATGCTTTAAATCTAATTTTTCAACATTAATCAAATTAATCTCAACACCAACCAAAGTCACCACACATAACCACCCAAGAACAATTCTAGGCAATACAAGAGTGTTCATAATACTCTAGAATGGCAACATATCATCTAATGAACAAATTGGATAAATATTACAATAATACTACCCAAATCAACTTCACATATGCATAATACTTCCATCTCCAACCACCACAATCAAAAGCCCCAAATTTAAGAAACAAAGGAAACCTAGAATCATTCTAATAACTCTAGAAAACAAGAAACAAATTTCCAAGCTTAAGAAGATTTAGGATTACCTTTAATCTTCAATTTTCCTAAGCCTTTTTCTTGAATTTTCCTTTGTTTTCTTCATGGTTTGTTCAAACAAACCCTAGGGCTTCTTCATTGTGTGGTTTCGGCAATGGTGGTTCAAGAAGAGGAAGAAATTTTTTTTTCCCTTTTTAACTTGTTATTCCGACATTATGGGGGCATTTTTATCCAATTTTATATTTTAATTTCATTAAATTAAAATAATGATAAGATAAGCTTTAATGTGGCCAAATCATATTTGCACACCTAAGATAAATAAATCATGCCATGTGAACCAATAACAATTGGACAAATTTCAAAGCATTTAGGAAAAAAGTTTATTAATTAATCATTTAAATATTTAACAATTAAATATCCAAATAATCAATTAATATAATTATTATTATATATGTATTTTTATTTACCATAAATAACAAATACATATATTTATGGCATGTATCAAAATCTCATTTGACGATTAATTAATGTGTATCTAATCGTATTATGTATATAAATACACAATAATTACGATTGGTCAAAATATCATAATGCATGTGTTATCGTTTAACCGATTAAACAATTTGAATCAACTCACTTAATCCGATGAAGTATTATGAATAATCTGTATTATTCATATCGCGCTGCCCAAGTGCTCAATGAGTACACTTCATATTATGAGACTCTCTAAGTTTAGGTTTATCCGTCACGAAATCCAATTTCGTGTCCATAATCCACCCACTCATGGATTATGACGACCACGGATAATCTCGCTAAACTATGCAAGCCGAGGTCATTGCATACGTATAATCCCTCTGTCACAAGCTATCCATATTATACCTGAGGTATAAATAAAAATTTCAAACTCTTTCGGTATAATATAGTCGATTTTCAATTTACGATCTCTAAATAACACTCGGAACTGATTTCCGAAGTTATACCACTACCATGGATTTACTAGATCGTAAACACGTGAGGATGCATATGCCATGTACACAGGACTGGCGTATCCTATCTTGATACGCACTGGATATCATGAGCATCAGTCCATACCTAATGAACATGCGGAATTCTGATCATGAATATATCGGTGACGAGACTGTTGGACAATTATGACCCATAACATCACTATTTTGTAAAGGACATGGTGTTCTTATACAAAATTAACTATGTGACAAAGGAAATTGTTCTTTTATCATTTGTAATTGGATTACCTGGATATATAAATGATAAAAGTTCATATGATTAGTACCAGATTAATAAGATATGAGACAATATTAATCCACAAAAGGTTTAATCATTAAATATCCCTAGTCGTAGTATTATCAAGATTGGACATCGATAATGCGGAATAGGCTAGTATTGCACTTGTGCGCGTTATGGAAGCATAACAACATAGTTCTCATATATTTAAGTATTGGATACTTATGCAAGTATGATAGAAGGTTCTATTTACCGATGGTACGGGAATAGCTTCGCTCTGGATAGACCCCTCAGAATCCCATTGGTAGTATGACTATGTGTCTATGGGAATCCGAATCAGGGTAGGTGTATTTGGTCTTAACCTGAGACTTGCATCGCTAATACTTGCGACAATCAGTATACTTTGGTTTTGGTCGTCCGGGGCTTTAAAAGGTTCTGTGTACGCCTCTTCTGGGTTTACTGAGAATCGTAGTGTATTGGGTGTGAAGTCAATATGGAAGTATCACTTCAGTCATATGGAGATGATGATCACGCAGGGATACATAACTGGTACTCTTAAGTATTGTAGTCATCGGGATAATATGACTAGGCCATGATTATCCGATTATAGAGACTAGTTGCCAGTAATCCGATATATGCTTCGTACGGGGTAAACACAATTCCAGCCTTAGGTCTAACATGTGACATCCGATACTGGATCGTAATACGCAAAACACTATATATTATGCCTGATAAAGATTATATATTCCTTTAAATAATATTTCTGGAGAATTGGGTAGGCACGGTGTTTTGCTAGAAGCCAACCATATCTTGTAAATCGGTAAGAACGTGGTACCGGGTACGCACATGTTCGGATAGTCTGATGACCGTATTTACTGCCAATATATCCAGGGATCTCTTGGGTCGCTTCCCGAAGATTCACCGATGACATTTGACTCGAACATAATTAATCTTGGATTAATTATGAGAGAGAAAATTAATCTGGGATTAATTACGGCAAGAATTAATCTGCGATTAATTAACAGAGAAAGAATTAATCTAGGATTAATTGCGTCTAGAATTTATCTTGGATTAAATTCGTCGAGAAGAGAGAACGCGGTTAATTTGGAATTAATCGGTAAAATAAATTTAATAGTGAAATTAGATTTTTCTATTTAATTTATTTATTTGGGTTAAATAATATATCGGATATATTAATTGAAATTAGATTTCAACGCGGAATTAAAATTGGATTTTAATTCAAACGAACAAATTAATTTAGAATTAATAAGTAAGCGACTTTAATAATAATTTTGCAATGCATAATTATTTAATTAAATTGGATTTAATCCAGTCGCAACAACAAATTCATTTAATTCGGAATTAAACGAACCCGGGCCCGAGCGAAGTTGCGTGTTGGATTGTCCGACTTAAATTTGGAATTGAAAGTGGGGCCCACCAACTTACAACAATATGTTTGACATTTGATGGAATTTGGTAATGTTTGTGTGAAAAGTTTAGATTGCTTTTAAAACACTCAAGCTAATTCCAACACACAAACTTAGTATATATTAATTTGGTTAACTTTGGAAGTGAGCACAAGTTACTATTCACAGCAACACAAAACTCTCTTTTCTCTCCCAAATCTCCCTTGGCCGAAAACTTCTAGCTCTCTCCATGGAATTTTGTTGCAAAATTCTTCTAAAGCTAGCACTTAAGGAGACAAATGAGGTGATAGGGAAACCAATCAAATAGTTTGGAATTCAATTTGAAGGCTTGGAGCTTCCATTACATCCATGAAAAACTTGATTTTCTCTACCAAGCATTGTGAGTATTTCCGCAACTCCTCTTCTTTATTCACACACAAATTAACTTAGAGATCTTGTGGCTTGTTCTAGGAACACTAACAATGGTATCAGAGCCATCCTATGTTTGATTTGAAAATCTAGGGTTCATGACTTTAATTTGGGATTTTTGTGTTTGGAGAATGAAATGCCTAAATTGATGGTTGGGTTATGTTTATATGATGTTAAATTGGATTTGTGTATCTTTGATTTTGTGAAAAATTGATAGGATTAATTTTCCACAAAATATACCCCTTGGCCGAATATATGCCCTAGGTGATTCATGGTGATTTTTGAAAATTTTACAATTGGATATGTTAATTGCATAAAATGAATATTAATTGTTGGTTTAATTGGATTGAAATCGTAATTGAATGTTATTTCATGTTGATTGTCGTGAATGGAGCATGTTAGGAAGAATTGATTTTGCTTCAATTTGTGTTGGACATGAATTGGAATTAAAGAGCATGATTAATTGAATTAATTAGTGTTTTGGAAACATTAGATTAATTAATTAATTATGTTAATTACACTTTAATTGAATTAATATGTAATTAGAATAATGTATTAATTTAATTATAGTAATTGGGCTTAATGGGCTTGGTTGGGCCAAGTTTGGTTTTGGACAATTGGGTTGGATCCAATTGGGCCTAAAACCATTTCCATAAAGTCCAAATATGACATTGGGCCTTTAATAATTTAATTGGCCTAATGGCCTAAATTGATTTTTGGCATATGGTGATTCCTAATTGGGCCTTGGCATCTTGGGTTTGATCCATAATGGCCAAAGCCCATGCCTAAAGAATTAATTAAAAGCCCATTGGACTTTAATTAATAGTATTGGATACTAATTGGGCCTTTGAGACCCATGAAGATTGGATTTGGAATCCAAGTCTAAAAGATACTATTCAAAGTGTAATTATTTAATTTGGAATTAAATATGAATTAGTATTGGATACAATTTAAATTGGATTTAAATTATAGTTCGATATAATTCAAGAATACGTACTTTGAGTATTTATTCTTAAACGAGTTGGACTCGCGCAAATCAAATCGTTGTTTGAACATTGGATGGTCATTAATTCAAAGATTAATTAATTGGATTAGATTGATTGAATAACATGCTTTGTGTGAATATTTGGATGTATTGTATGAATAATGTATATCAGATGGATATTAGAAGGGTGAGGACAATTTTGGAAATTATTGTAATAAATTTAGAATTTATTAAATTGGACTTGCGTGTCCAGCCTGTTATCTCTATTCTTCTCGCCAATTCCCCTCAATATAAATGAAGTTTCTTTAGAAGTATTATGTAATTGGGTAGAAGTAAGAATAGTGCTAGCGGGAGAGATGAAAGAGAGAGATTTGTTATAGGAACAAATTTGTTATATATCCATCCGTATATCATTATTAATTTATTTCGGCCTTATTATGCTTTTAGAATGCATGCTTAAGGGTGTATGATGAGACCTAATCAAAGATAATAAATTAGTTGCCAATTTACGCAAAAAACCCTCATCAAATATTAAACGTTTTTTCCTTCCATTGAGTGGTTCTCTCTCAAGATCCAAGATTGGCATTGGTTTGTTGGCCAAAGTCAAGACCTTTGTCCATCGCGGATGTGTTTGAACCACGTAAGCTTTGTTCCATATCGTATGTCTTGGGCGGTTGTGACTTGTCGGCCAAAGTCAAGGTCACTTCTAGTTCATCGACTTCGATTACGAAGCTTTCCCACTGTCAATGGGTCGCGCTTAACTAGAATCATTAAGCTTGTTGAGCCAAAGCCAATGCTTAGTTGATTTAGAGGAAAAATATTGGATACATTTACATATATTGGATATATTTACATATATTGGATATAAATATACTGGTTTTTGCCCGTGCCTACGGCACAGTGTTACAGTATTTGGCCCATGCCTACGCCACGGTGTTACAGAATTAAATGATTTTATTTTTTAATTAAATAATGCCCGTGCCTACGGCACGGTGTTACAGTATTTGCCCGTGCCTACGGCACGGTGTTACAGAATTAAATGATTTTATTTTTTTATTAAATGATTTTATTTTAACTTTTTATTTTTTAATTTGAAATTTTGAAATTTTTTGACCCTTTCCATCAATTAATTCACTCTTTTTCCTCCAATTACCAATGAAATGATTTGGGCCGTCAATTAAGCCACATAAAGAGAGCCGTTGGATACACTCTCTTTCCTCCAACACCATTCTCCTTTATTATATAGATATTAGTTAGACTAATATTGAATATTGCTTTCTTTGAACAGTTAGACTGTACAACATACTACTCCACTTGTAGTTGATTATATAGTTGGACTATAGTAATCATTACATTTTGAGTGTACCCAAAATCGTTGACTGGATAGTTAGACTATAGCAATCAAGATGACTGAAAGATTAGCGTTAAGGACATAATCCTAGTGAAAATGTCTTTAACAGCATAATTTTCCAGATTGGAAATGAATCTCAGAATAGTCCTGAGAGCCGAGAAGTTACTCTATTTGATAGAGCGACCTCTTGGGCCTAAGCCCGGAGTTGAACAAATAGTAGAGCATGAGTTTTGGAAGACTCATCGTGATGAAAACTTTAGTGCTCAATCCATCATATTTGTCGCAATGACTCCTTAATTTCATCGTGAGAACTAAGGATTAGATCCGTATACCATGATATTGAAATTGAAGGATCTTCACAGATCTAACCTTAGATCTTAGAAGTATGAATTGCAAAATAAGCTCTTCCGCTCGCGTATGTCATATGGTACATCTGTCGAGCACTGGGTGTCCCAGATGATTACTGACATCGAATAGCTAGGTTAGCTGGGCATTACCTACGAGGCCGAAACTTCCATAGATTTGATCTTACAGTCTCTACCCGACAGCTGGGGCAGGTTCATCATGAACCAAGAGAAAACTCTTGGAGAGTTAATGGCTATGCTCAATGAGGCAGAGCCAGAGCTTCCAAAAGGGTGAGAAGTGTAAGACGCATCTTACTTCGACATCCCATAAGGCCAAGGATTGACCAAAGGCTTCTGGGGGTGTGAATAAAAGGGCAAAGGCAAAATCTTCACTGTCTTATGGGAAGACAAAGGACATATCCCAAGATGTCTGCATACATTGTGGAAAACGGGGTCACTGGAAGCGTGACTGCCGTATGGACAAGGCAGACATGAAGGAAGTGAAGACGGGCAAGGCTCCGACTTCAGGTATGTTTGTCATAAACATATCCACTGCTAATTTTAAAAATTGGATTTCTGATAGTGAATGTGGTACATACATATGTACTGATGTGCGGGATCTGCTGATTAGCAGGAGACTGGCTTCAGATGAGATTGACCTGTGAGTCAGAAATGGGACGAGAGTCACTGTTTTGGTTGTGGGAACCTAAGTTTTGGAACTGCCTTTTGGGCATGTACTTAAATTAGAAAATTGTTATAATGTACCTAGTTTGACTAGAAACATTATCTCTATATCTAATTTAACTTGTTGTAGGTATACATTTATGTTCATGAACACTAAGTGTTTTGTTTATAAAGATGATATTGAGATATACACATTAGATGTGAATAACAGTATTTATATTTTGAATATAAACAAATCGTAAACATATAACATGATAAACAAATGGCTCAAACTGAATTAATCATATGAGACTTATTTGTGGCATTATTGTCTGTGACACATTAACAAGACTCGTATATCCACACTTTCAAATAGTGGATACTTGGAAGGATTTATCCTAATTCAAATGATGTCTAGGAAGCTTATTTATTAGGCAAAGTATCTTAAACGCCTTTTAGCGATAAATGGTGTACGTGCCACCGAGTTGTTTACCCCTCGTTCATGGTGACGAATGTGGGCCCATGTCTAGTTAGGCTAGAGGTGGTTATGAATACTTCGTAACTTTTACGGATGTTGTATTGCATTATGTTTATGTGTATCTTATGACACACAAATCGGAAACATTTGATATATTCAAAGAGTTTCGACATGAAGTAGAAAAACAGACCGGCAAAAGTATTAAAGCATCACGATTGGACCGTGGTGGAAATACTTAAGCAATAAGTTTCTCGATTACTTGAAAGAGTATAGTATTCTTTCACAGTGAACTCCTCCTGGAACACCTCAATTGAATGGTGTGTCCGAACGGAGAAACCGAACCTTATTGGACATAGTAAGGTCAAGGATGAGTCGCTCTGAGCTACCAATTACCTTCTAGGGATACGCATTGAACAGTGCAATATTTATTTTGAATAAGGTTCCGTCAAAGTCTGTTAGACAGACTCCGTATAAAATATGGACAGGAAAGAAATCGGGTTTCACATTCCTGAAGATTTGGATGGTACCGAACTAGAACCCAAATCGGATTAGTGCCTATTTGTAATTTGTTGTCCTAGGGAAACCAAAGGAAACTAATTCCACAACTCACAAGAGAACAAAGAAATTTGTTGCTCTCCATGCGGTTTTCGTAAGAGGAATATCCAAATGCAGTGGTAAATGGGAGGAAAGTAGAACTCGATGAAAATCGGAGTAATACTGTTCCTGGCACTGATCCCTTAACGGAACACGAACAGTTCATCAAGGATGAATCTGTACCACAATCTTCTAATACACAAGAACCGCGTAGGTCGGAGAGAGTCAGAAAACAACCTAAGAGGTATGGGTTTCTGATCTCACCTCACGTAGACATTAGTCTTATTGAGGATAATGAACCGGCTACATATGAGGAAGTGATACAAGGTATCAGCTCTATTTATGGCAAAGTGCCATGAAGTCCGAAATGGATTCCATGTATACAACCAAGTTTGGATACTGGTTAATATACGAGAAGGAATTATGCCTATTGGTAACATATGGGTCTTCATAGTGAAGACAAACATGGATGGCAACATAAAAACGTACAAAGCTAGGCTTGTAGCGAAAGGGTATCGTCATCAACATGGTGTCGATTACGACGAAACCTTTTACCTGTTGCCATGATTAAATTCATTTGGATAATGTTTGCTATTACTACATATTTCGATTAAGAAATATGGCAGATGGACGTCAAAATTGATTTCCTTAACGGAAAACTTTTGGAGGATGTTTTATACAACAGCCTGACGGTTTTGTCGTGCCGAAACATACAAACAAGGTTTCCAAGTTAATTCGATCCATTTATGGATTGAAGCAAGCATTGTGTTCTTGGAACCAACGTTTTGATAAGATCATAATGGTATATGGTTTCATTCAAAACGAAGATGATTCTTGTGTATATAAGAAGGTTAGTGGGAGCGCACTGACAATGATTGTCCTATTCGTTGAGGATGTATTGCTTCTTAGCAATGACATTCCCATGTTAACAATCGGTGAAAGATTGGCTTTCATTAAATTCTCCATGGAATACTTGGGAGAGGCAACCTTTATTCTAGGAATAAAGATCTACTGGGATAGAACTAAAAGTGTTGGCACTCTTTGAGAACCCGTACATTGAAAGATATGTACACGACTTGGTGTCTCATAAGCTTTGAGCATATGGAGTCACTACAGGCCGATCCAGGTGATGGTCACTGGATTGATGTTAAGAACATCCTTGAGTATCTTAGACGAACTAAGGATGCATTCTTAAAACATGGAGAAGGAGAACTTGAAGTGACTAGGTTCACCGTTGCAAGTTTCTAAACCAATAAGGGTACATATTTTGTTTGAACAACGGAACAGTGAGCTGGAAATCTTCCAAGCAAGATACTGTTACCGATTCAACAAAAGTGGAATATATTGATGCAGCTGAGGCAGCAGAAAAAGCATTTTGGATCTTTAAAATTCCTAATTAGATTATGAGTAGTTCTATTAGCAGCTGAGCTAGGCTACATCATAGGCTAAATAATTATGGTCTCATCAACGATCCACGTATGTACTTCGACAATTTTATCTGATTCGTGAGATCATATATCGTGGCGATGTGATGATCGAATAAATCGCATCAGATGATAACCTTGTAAATCCGCTGACGAAAGCGATATCTCAGCAAAAACATGAGCGACATGTACATAGTTCAAGTGTCGGACACTTGAGTGATTGGCTATAGGCCAAGTGGGAGATTGTTGGACAATTATGACCCATAGCATCACTATTTTGTAAAGGACATGGTGTTCTTGTACAAAATTAACTATGTGACAAAGGAAATTGCTCTTTTATCATTTATAATTGGATTACCTGGATATATAAATGATAAAAGTCCATATGATTAGTACCGGATTAATAAGATATGAGACAATATTAATCCACAAAAGGTTTAATCATTAAATATCCCTAGTCGTAGTATTATCGAGACTGGACATCGATAATGCGGAATAGACTAGTATTACACTTATACGCGTTATGGAAGCTTAACGGCATAGTTCTCATATATTTAAGTATTGGATACTTATTCAAGTGTGATAGGAGGTTCTATTTACCAATGGTATGGGAATAGCTTTGCTCTGGATAGACCCATCGGAATCCCATTGGTAGTATGACTATGTGTCTATGGGAATCCGAATCAGGGTAGGTGTATTTGGTCTTAACCTGAGACTTGCATCGCTAATACTTGCGACAATCAGTATACTTTGGTTTTGGTATTCCGAGGCTTTAATAGGTTCTGTGTATGCCTTTTCTAGGTTTACAGAGAATCGTAGTGTATTGGGTGTGATGTCAAGATGGAAATATCACTTCAGTCATATGGAGATGATGATCTATTCAGTCATATGGGATTCCGAGGGGACTATCCAGGCATAGTTCTCATATATTTAAGTATTGGATACTTATTCAAGCGTGATAGGAGGTTCTATTTACCGATGGTATGGGAATAGCTTTTCTCTGGATAGACCCATCGGAATCCCATTGGTAGTATGACTATGTGTCTATGGGAATCCAAATCAGGGTAGGTGTATTTGGTCTTAACCTCAGACTTGCATCGCTAATACTTGCGATAATCAGTATACTTTGGTTTTGGTCGTCCGGGGCTTTAACAGGTTATGTGTATACCTCTTCTGGGTTTACTGAGAATCGTAGTGTATTGGGTGTGATGTCAAGATGGAAGTATCACTTCAGTCATATGGAGATGATGATCACGCAGGGATACGAAATTGGTACTCTTAAGTACTGTTAACATATCCATGGATCTCTTGGGTCCCTTTCCGAAGATTCACTGATGACATTTGACTCGAACAGAATTAATCTGGGATTAATTATGAGAGAGAAAATTAATCTGGGATTAATTACGGTAAGAATTAATCTGGGATTAATTAACAGAGAAAGAATTTATCTGGGATTAATTGCGTCGAGAATTTATCTGGGATTAAATTCGTCGAGAAGAGAGAACGCAGTTAATTTAGAATTAATCGGTAAAATAAATTTAATATTGAAATTGGATTTTTCTATTTAATTTATTTATTTGGGCTAAAATAATATATCGGATATATTAATTGAAATTAGATTTCAACGCGGAATTAAAATTGGATTTTAATTCAAGCGAACGAATTAATTTAGAATTAATAAGTAAGCGACTTTAATAATAATTTTGCAAGGCATAATTATTTAATTAAATTGGATTTAATTCAGTCGCAACGACAAATTCGTTTAATTCGGAATTAAACGAACCCGGGCCCGAGCGAAGTTGCGTGTTGGATTGTCCGACTTAAATTTGGAATTTAAAGTGGGGCCCACCAACTTACATATGTTTGACATTTGATGGAATTTGGTAATGGTTGAGTGAAAAGTTTAGATTGCTTTTAAAACACTCAAGCTAATTCCAACACACAAACTTAGTATATATTAATTTGGTCAACTTTGGAAGTGAGCACAAGTTACTATTCATAACAAACACAAAACTCTCTCTTCTCTCCTAAATCTCCATTGGCCGAAAACTTCTAGCTCTCTCCATGGAATTTTTTTGCAAAATTCTTCTAAAGCTAGCACTTAAGGAGACAAATGAGGTGATAGGGAAACCAATCCTAGAGTTTGGAATTCAATTTGAAGGCTTGGAGCTTCCATTACATCCATGAAAAACTTGATTTTCTCTACCAAGCATTGTGAGTATTTTTGCAACTCCTCTTTTTTATTCACACACAAATGAACTTAGAGATATTGTGGCTTGTTCTAGGGACACTAACAGTGACTGCCATCAAAGTGTGGAGGATAACTCAAATATCCCATTGTGGTATCTCAAGTTAGAGGACCACTATGCTCGCTCAACTCGAGAAGATTCATATTGACGTTGGTGTACCATATATTAGGAAATCTTCAGTGAGTCGTTCAATGTTTATCAAATAAACACCTACATGTCTATATGAGTCTCCTGATACTCATGGTTCATTGGGATAAACCATCGGACCAAGTCACGATATACGACATGTATTGGTCTCAGCAGATTTTACTAACTGACCAATGTTAGTAAATCTTGACCAGAAAATTTATTTAAGGATATACATCTTATAGTGTGCTTCCCAATGTCAATTACAAACTACATTGTAACTGTTGGACAAAATGACCCATAGCGTCACTATTTGCACAGATCATTGTGTTGTTGTAGCAAATTAACTATGTGACAAGGAAATTGCACTCTCATCATTTGTGATTAGATCACCATAGATATATAAATGAAGAGAGGTCCCTATGATTAGTTCCTGGACTGAGAATGATATGAGACAGTATCAGTCCCCGAAGGTTTAATCATTAAATATCCCTAGCCGGAGTATTATCGAGACTGGACATCGATAATGCGGAATAGGCTAGTATTGCACTTGTGTGCGTTGTGAGGGCACAACGGCATAGTTCTCATATATATAAGTATCGGATACTTATGCAAGTGCGATAGGAGGTCGTGTTTCACCGATGGTACGGGAAACAGCTTCGCTCTGGATAGACCCCTCGGAATCCCATTGGTATTATGACTATGTGTCTATGGGAGGCCGAAATCAAGGTAGGTGTGTATAGTCTTAACCTGAGACTTGCATCGCTAATACTTGCGATAATCGGTAGACTTTGGTCTTGGTGGTACAGGGCTTTAACCGGTTCTGCGTACACCACTTCTGGGTTTATCAGAGAGTCGTAGTGTATTGGGTGTGATGTCGAGACGGAAGTATCACTCCAGTCATAGTGGAGATGATGTCACGCAGGATACGGTATTATTGCTCTTAAGTGCTGGCCGGCCATCGGGATATTATGACAAGGTCATGTATATCCGATTATAGAGACTAGTTACCAGACATCCGACATGTGCTTCGGACGGGGCAGACACTTATCCAGCCCCAGCCCTAGCACGTGACTATCCGATACTGGGCTGATATACGCAATACTACGGTATACTACGCTTGATACAGATCTATATATTCCTGTAAGAATATTTCTGGAGAATTGGGTAGGCATGGCGCTTTGCTAGAAGCCAACCTTGTCTTGTAAATCGGTACAAACGTAGTACGAGGTACTTACGTGTTCGGATAATCCGACGACCGTATTTACTGCCAACATATCCGGAGATCTCATGGGTCGCTTCCTGAAGATTCACCGATGACGTATAACTCGCACTTAATTAATCTGGGATTAATTAGAAGAGAGAGAAAATTAATCTGGGATTAATCACGGAGATATTTTATCTGGGATAAAATATTAATTAAAGAGAGAGAACGATTAATTTGGAATTAATCGATAAAATAATATATTTGATATATTATTAGAAATTGGATTTCGACGCGGAATTAAAATTGGATTTTAATTCGGGCGAACGAATTAATTTAGAATTAATTCGGTAGCGACGTGAATAGTGAATTCGCTAGGCGTAATCATTTAATTACGACGCGACGGAAAATAAGTTAATTTGGAATTAGCGAACCCGAGCCCGAGAGTGATTGCGAGCGCATTCGCATTTCGAATTCGAGCGCGGCACGCAAGTCGCATCAAGCGTCAAATCGCTAGTCGCATCAATTGTCAAATCACTTGTCACTTTGAGTGATGTGATGTGACTTGACATGTTGTCACTTTATTAAAGTGACTTGATGTGATAGATAAAAGTGATGGGTAAAAGTGAAAACATTGATTGATGTTTTACTTTTGACTTTTTGCTTTTTGAAAAGTGGTAAAAGGTGTTATTATTATTAATTTTGGAAATTAAAAATATAAAAACCTAATTACACTTTTAACTCTCTCTCTCTCCCTTTTACGTTTTCTCTTCTCCCTCTCTTTTCTTCTTCTCTTCCTCACGGCTTCAAGCCGATTTCTTCTCCAAAAATTCTGGTTTGACCGAATTTGAGAGAAGCAAAGAAGAAGATGTGGTGCTAGCACACACCTTGGGTTATACATAGGTGATAGGGAAACGAAATTATGAGCTTGGAATCATTTTTGGAGCTTGAAGCTTTGAGCTTCCATGGAGTCATCAATGGCCGATCATGGAGGAGACCACCACCATCAAAACCGAGCAGCCCACTGCCTTGGAGAGCTGCTGCCGTGACTTTGAGGGAGGCAAAAACGCATCTTGTTCTTCGCATCCAAAACCGTTCAATGTGAGTTATGTTTCCCCCTTACTCCTTTGATGTGTTCATACGAATTTTATGCTTGATTTCATGATTTTGAGACCTATATTAGAACTCAACAGTAACTGCACACTATATTGCAAATCCTAGGGTCTTTGTCTAATATACACGTATCACTAAACCAGATTTAGCTTCGATATAATCATAATCAGATATCTAATCATAATTATATCGAATAAGTGTATAAAAGACAAGGGTGCTACCATTAAATTAGTAATATTATGGAAAATAGAATTGCTCGTATTTATGAATCAAACATAAATATGATCCGGATTGGCACTCTAAGCACAACTCTAACACAAAATGCACAGCAAAGTTGCGCATGCTGGGCTGGAACGCAGAGCAAGCAGCTACGCAGTATGCGCAAGTTGCCTGCTTCCGCAAGCTGCTTGCTTGCACAAGCAAGTTGAACTTGCTTGCGCAAGCGCATGCTAGGCGTGCACCACTCTTAAAAACCGATTTTTTCTCCCATTTTATTTTTTCAAGACTTTAATTCGTCCCCGATTTTTTCCTATACACTCGTAATAAATTTTAGTATTCCATTAAAATATTTAAAAATACACTCATGCTTAATTACCACGAGTTAGACCCATTTCCGCCCCAACACCTTCAGCCTATGAGGTAATATTTTGAAAACGATACGGTCTTTATTACATCCAAGCACTTTATAAGCAACAACATGTGTGGATGATTGGACTCAAGTTGATATGAGGCAACAAGAAGATGTCCCCGATGACTTTGAAGACTTGTTCGATAATTCATCTGCAAGTGCAAGCGGAGCGGAAGTTGAGGGATCAACAACATGCACATATAATGATGATGAGTAAATAATTATAATGGGGAACTATCTAAAAAATGTAATGGAATTACATTAGTTTTGATTCCTCTCACCTCAAGAAGATACATAGGCAACTTAACTTTTTAAAAATTTAAGTTCAAGCTCTTTTATTTTATTTTTAATTTAAGTTGTTAATTTAATGTTTGATCATAAATAATATTTGATATTATAATTATCAATTAAAATAATTAAGTGTTATTAGATAACATTAATTATTTACTTTAACTCAATTGGATTAATCCAAAATCACACAAGAGCTTTATTATAATTTCATAAATATCTATATTATACGAGGACATTTTGGTAATTACAAGTATGTAATAATATGTGTATTTGTCGTGATTTAATTGGATTAAATTAAAGTGATATATAATGAACTAATCCATTTGTTAAACTTTATTTTGATTAATTAGATTAAATCAAAGTGATAGACAAAGGTGAATAGTCACACCTAATTATACATATTTGGAGAAATTGGATTAAGTCCATCTAAAAATTGATTAAGACTTTTATTAATTAAAAATTACATAAGTTTTGTTATAAAATGCAAGTTTGGGCAATTTTTAATTAAACTTGAGCTTAAGAAAGTTAAGCTTGTGAAAGCTAAAACAAGCAAAATTTAGAAATATTAGCTTAAGTAAAAGAAGTATTTAGAAAATCTTTGGAAGTTTTCTATAACATTTCAACAAGGAGAAATCAAGATTAGATTTTGGAATCAAGCTTGCTAGCATTGAAATCAAGATTTGATCTTGGAGTCAAGCTTGCTAACTTTGGAAGTTCTCAACAACATTTCAACAAGGAAAAATAATGGATATTGGAATCAAGCTTACTAGGTAAGTTTGATCTTCTCTAAAGCTATATTTTTCATTAGTGAGTTATCATTAGTGAAACATATAGTGATATATTATGTATTGGATATATAATAACATAGCTTGATGTTGAAATTAGGCTAATGAATTGTGTATGGATGCTTTGGAAGCATAAACACAATATGCTTGTAATGGGGTCAAAATATTTATGTTGGACATAAACATAAAATTAGAGTTTGGAACTCTAGATAATAGCTTGGAGCTATGACTACCATTCTAGAATCACTTGACCACCTTTGGGTGACCTAGAATTGTTCATGAGTCATTTCATTGTGAGATTTCATATCGGTTTGTGTTTTGATTCAAATAAATAAATAAATATATATATATATGTTTGTTGTATAACATGGGTTGATGTTGGTTTTGAAATTAAAATTATTTTGGGTGGTGTTTTTAAATGTGCTTTAAGGATTTAAAAAAAACATATGAATGATCAAAATGCATAGCACAGTTGCGCATGTTTCGTTGTAGTGCAGCATGTTGCGCTGCAACGTAGCGCAAGAAGCTGCGCAAGCGTGCGCTACGCGTGGCGCGCACCACTCGTAGGACCCGATTTTTTCGAACTCCGATTCGTCCCCGATATTTTCCAATGCACTCGTAATTAAATATATTATTCCATTAAAATATTTAAAAATACACTAATGCTCAATTACCACGGGTTATACCCATTTCCGCTGCGCGGGAGCACCGATCCAACCCTAAAGGTCCCACAACCGCCCCAATACCTTCAGCTTATGAGACAATATTTTGGAAACAAGACGGTCTTCATTACATCCAAACACTTTAGAATTAACATGTGTGGATGATTGAACCCGAGTTGATCTTAGGCAACAAGAAGATGCCCCCAATGACTTTGAGGACTTGTTAGATAATGCATCTGCAAGTGGAAGCGGAACAAGAGCTGAGAGATCAACAATAGGCACATATAATGATGATGAGTAAATAATGATAATGGGAAACTATCTAAAAATGTAATGGAATTATGTGAGTTTCGATTTCTCTCACCTCAAGAGAATTCGTAGACAACTTAACTTTTTAAAAATTTAAGTTAAAGTTCTTTTATTTTATTTTTAATTCAGTATAATATAAATTCAAATTAATAATCTCATATAAATTTGAAATCCCATTTTGTTTTAAGAAAATAAAAAATAAAAAATTTGAATTAATAAAAAAAGTTGTAATCAAACCGAAATCGAATTGGAACCAGAACCGATGGTTCCACAAGCGTGAAACTGGGAACCAAATGGTTCGAACCGAACCGGTAACAATATATGGGATTTACATCAACGGCAACTAGACGAGGAGTCAAAACTAAATGCATCCAATGATCTACATCAACGGCCGCTAGACGTCAGAGCACGAGCTTCAATGTGTTATGAGTGCACCAAATAGAACTTCCAAAGACATAAACTCTTAAAAAACCCCCGTCTTGTGAGATCTGTGCGTGAATTTACTCAACTCAGACTCGAGTCGAAGCAGGGATCTATTTCCGAAACCAACGGCTGTGATGGTAAGAGCTCTCCAATTGACAATTGAAAGTATTGTACTATTTTTCACTTGAAAGGAAACGTTTTGAGTAATTCTGATTCTGATGATGATCATATATTAATATATATATATATATATATATATATACACACATATTTTTGCTTTTTTTTTTAAGGCTCCAAAACCAATTACAAGTCCGGTGCCGGATGCGTGGTACCCGACCCTGTCCGTGTTCATGCTCGCCATCGGTCTCATCGTCACTGCTTCTTTCTTTATGTAAAGCTCGATCAGATCCCCGTTCATTTTTTTTTTTGAATTGTTTGTTTTTTGAATTTCAAATTTTTAATTGAATTTTGGAAAATGGATAATTTCGAGTTAGATTACTTTTGAAGTTTGGGTTTAAAGATCTAGTTTGACCGGTTGTATAGTAACCTAATGCGGATCATAGTTCAAGTTCTTGCTGCACTCTTAACCACCTTTGTTAATTTATCTTCTCATTTAACTGATTCATTTTGAGGCTAATCTTGGTATTTAAGAAAAATTAAGATTTAATTATTTTGAATGTGAATGTATAATTGAGATTTCTGTTGGAGCATTTGGATGGTGATTTTTTAGTACTTAATTAGTTATCTAATTGATGGGGCAATGATATGTCTAGATGGTGCTGCCAGTGCTTCATGTAAGCAAAGTGGTCATATTTGAAGGTTTGTTTGGTTATCCTGTGGAGTTTGAGCTTGTGTAGATATCAAATTCACAATCCGTACTGAATTAGGACATTCAAAAAATTTGAAGCCATAATCATTACTGAAAGTGTGCTGTCAGATTAAGTTCTTAAGTTTTTAATTTTTTAAATTAAGAAGAGTCCTGGGCCAATTACTGAGCCTGAGCAGTGTGTGCTGGGATTGTGATGTTTTGGCAGCTGATCTTCTGTTTGTAGTCACCTGGTCTAATTTCTTCATATGGTATGGGAATTAGGGATCATGGAAGGTACATTAATTGGCCATCCAGTTTACTTTTGTTGCAACTTAAATTATAATCGTTATTTTTTATTGAGCTGTTGTGGATCTTCATTTCACAAAACTATATAACAATTCTTTTTCTTTCTTTCTTTCTTTCTTTCTTTTTTTCCTTTTTACTGAATTGTTGTGCCATTTACTTGTTCTTGACTAGTTAACTTTTAGTGCCGATTTATATATTTATGTCTGGAAAATCTGTCGTTTATGTAATTTCTCATATAGTAGATGTTTAACATTTAATACTGCTACACATCTTTGTCAACTCTAATTCTCTTTGCTTCCTTATAAAGTTATACTAGTTGGTGCTTGAACTTTATACTTTTCTTGTGAACCCGTATTATTGTAACTCCTCCTGTTTAGACTTGAGAATATCTAGTCTTTACCGTAAGTTATTTAACTGTTTGAGATATCGGGTCATCTCTTTTCTCTCTTTTTCCCCTTATATGATCTAGTTCTAACCCTTGTTTAATGTTGTTGGATCAGTTGGCTGTACTTTTTGGAATCTACTTTCTCTCTCTTTTTGCTTGGGGGAGTAATTTTCACATACCTCCCGTGAGGTTTTGAGAAACTAACGCTATTGATAAGCTATATGGTTCATTCACAAGGACCTCCCTTGTCAGAGTTTGCATGGTTGTCATTGTTGTTACCGTTAGGGCATTTTAGTAAAAGCCACCAAGACAAGCCTCATCTCTCATCTTCAACTTCTTATTATGCGTTTGGTCATGGTTTCGTCTCAAATGGGCGGCCTTCAAATTCTTAAATCTCTCCAAAATTTCCCGTAAAACATAATCTTTCATTTTCTTCTAATTTAACTACCATAACTATTTCATCACCGAAAGTCAAACCTTTATTCCGAATTGGCTACCAATTACAAAATATCTCCTATGTCTCTGATCTCTCTCAAATCACCATCTTAAGTTATATAAATCAATTCATGGCTGATGGCTTTAGACCAAACCGAGTGTCTATTGGTACTGAGAAGGAAGACCCAAATGCCAAAATTGAAATTTTAAGCGAAAAATAAAAAACGACAGTCAAAGAACTAGCAAATTTGTATCAATCATCACCAAAAATTTATCTCCAACACTTGTTCTTGAGGTTCTGAACAGTCTGAGACATGCAAGTGTTCTAGTATGTTTTTTGTTCTTTAAGTGTGCTCAGAGGCATAAAGAGTTTAAACACAATACTGGGAGTTTCAATGCTTTGACTGAATCCCGGGATAAATTAAGCAACTTAATTTGATTTGGGATTTAGTGAGTAAAGTGAAGAAAAAAGGGTTGTTGAATAGAAGCATATTGGCTTCGATTTCGTGGAGATATGCTAGAGGTAGGAGAGTTGATGAAGCAATTGATATGTTTGTGAAAATGGTGAAGTATGGATTGAAGCTAGAATTGTGGGATATTTTAGATTGATACTTTAAGCTAATACGCATGCAGTCTTGGTAAAATGAAAAGGACAAGATTTGATCTTGATATGAAGTCGTACATACATTGGCTTGGTTTATTTTTTATTTATTTATTTTTTCTGTTCTTTTTTTTTTTTTTTGGTCTTTGGGGGCATTTTTATATTTGTCTGTTATAGATGATAAAAGTAACGGCAATGTTGACTATGTAAACTCTAGTGTCGGAAGTCCTTGTTAATTAACCATATAGCTTATAATTTGCATTAGTTTCTCAAACCTAAGGGGATATGTGAAAATTACTGATCGTAACTATAGAGCTAGGAAGTTTGAGGATTTAAAGTTCTCTATTGCAATCAAACATTGTGGATTGATTTTATCTGGGATTTAACTATGTTACATTATCATTCTGGTCTTTTCATTTTTTAAGTTTCATTATTTTTTCGCCTGAAAATCCCTGTGATGCACACTTATTTCCTTAGTGATTGGATATTTGCCTTGGCATATTGACGGAATAACAAAGATTGGGTATTTGCTTTGGCATATGATGGAAATCTAGAGACCCACTAAGCCCCATATGAATATTTAAGTTTCCAAGCATCTAAACATTGACATGGTTTATCTTCTATACCTACTTTTGGGTGCTAATAGTGCCATGCATCTTTTGCAGCTATGAAGCAACATCGACAAGGCAAAATCGCAGTCTTGCAAAGGAGCTTGTAACAGGAGCAGTAGCTTCTGGCTTCTTGGTATGGTTCAGTTTTGCTTGTTGCTAATAAATAATTGTGGATTTTGTTTCACTGCTAACTGTTATTTATGATCTTTCTGTTGCAGGGTTTTGGGTCCTTATTCTTGCTGCTTGCTTCCGGGGTCTATGTTTAATCCAAAAATGTGGAACAGAGTTAAAATGTTTGCTTAAGAATTGTCAGATCATAATATATTATTAAAGGGAGGTTATATATTTGACATTGTTAGGTAAATACATTTTTGAGGCTTTGATTCGGATATTTCCATTAATAAGGTTGAGTGCTTATTTCTAACATGTGGCATGTGGCATGTGGACTCCGATGAACATGAATTATGTTTAGCCGGTTGAGTGGTTATTGGATTATGGGAAGGGTCCCTGTTCAGATTCTCGCAAATTTGATTTTCCAAAATCGAACTATAAACACTCTTAAATATATTGACTTAATTACATACTCTTAGATTATTCAGCATTTTTCTGTCATAAATGAATAATTGTTAATAATTTTTGGAGGATTTTGAGAGATTAGTGTAGAATTTCTTATTTTCAATCATGTGAAATATCAATTTTATTTTTGCAGATTAATTTCTGTTTAATTTCTTATTATTTTCAATATGCACCTGATTGATAATCTTTTAAATTGATTAATAAATTATTATATTTCTGAATTTATTTTTAGAGATTATCTACACCACCAGAGAATTCTGACTATTTTTATATCAATTAGCTACTATATCAGGTGAATTGATTAAAATAGTTATTAGGTGAATTGATTAAAATGGTATTCTGACATTATCATGCTCCTAAAGGGGCTAGTTGATATGTGCTACATTGTCATTGTCATTGTCATTGTCATTGTCAGGAAAGCTTGGTGCTGATTTATACTTTCACTAAAACGATAAATTACTATTTTGGAAACAAAATTTATCTTTTTTAAAGCATCCTATCTCACCTTTGTGGCTTACAGTCGCGCTATTTTCTCATTATAACCATCAGAATTCAAACGGCAGCTCACAGTTGCCTGTTAAAACTAACCAAAAATATGTCTGGAGCCCGCATGATCAACAAGTTAATTGGATAACATACATTTTTATATCATCTTGTTGTAATTTAAGATATAATTTTATACTTCATTGAATTTTTATATTGATTTTTTTTTTTATGAATTTACAATGGCATATGTACTTATTTTTCAATGAACAATTTACTTGTGTACCTTTTTTCCAATGTTTAGTGTTTGGATTAAAATTTTGTATTTTCAAATGATATGCACCGAGAAATATAGATTATGTATTTATTCAAAAATTTAATATTTGTAAAAAGAAATTAGAAATTCATATGGAGGTTTTACTTTGTTACTTCTTAATAATGCAAACGATATCACTGAAAACATCACATTGTCATAAATTAAAAAATAAAATTAAAAAAATAAAATAAAATAAATAAAAGATAATAAACCTTCTTGTTCTATATCATCTTTGATTTGTTATAATTTCTTTGTGATTTTTTAACACTGATTTAAAATAAAAGTTTTAGAAGTTATTGAATGTTTTTATATATTTAAAAAAGAAAAAGAAATGTATTTGAAAGATGATAATTGCACATTGACCGGAACCGGGAACCGGCCGGTTGCCGGGTCTAATTGCACAAGTTTTTCATTGTAGAAATGAGTTTTGTAATTATTTTTTCTCCTAAATGTTGAACTTGTATATATATAACAGCTATTTCTAATATTTCAAAAGTTCATAATGCACACTAAAAAGTATGATCACTTGATAGATCATATGTAACTATGTGAAAAATGATCTATGATGACAGTTGCTTTGTGACGGATAATGAGAGTTTTACACATAAATCACAAATTTATGATTAAATATTTGCACGTCACAAATATATGATATATTTGACTGAAGAAATAAATCTTAAAATAAGATTTTTTTTCAGCATTGTCTTCTTCAATACCATCTGTCTTCTTGTCGCCTAATGTGGCTGATTGACCATAAATTGCAGCGACAATGGTACTTAGGCGTCTCTTAGGGCCGTGTTTTCAAACATTGGATTTTATTACCATCTTGAAGCATATAGAAGCCTTCAAATTAGGAAAATTTGATCTTTCAGAATAGACAAGTTTTAAGATTTATGTTAACAATTTATCTTTACTTGTTTTGGTGGATTTATAGTCCCATCAACTCCGCCGGTACATCTCTCAATTCTGTCTGCTGGCCCAAAAAATAAATAAAAAAAAAAAAAAAAAATTATTTGTTTTGCTAGGACCTGTCACACGTATTGTAATCTCTAGTACCAATTTTTAATTGTTGTAAAGAAACTTGATTCCTGCTTTATATTTACATTTTTTTTCATAGTTGTGTATATTTTCAAGGTTTTGATTGTTGTATTTCTGTTATAATGCATTTTTCTCTCTCCTTATTTTCTCCCTTCTTTTTATAAAGGGACAATATTGTGGACTTCCATTGGAATGTTTCTGGTCCATGGACTGTTGTTAGTGTCTTTGATGACTGTGATTCTACTGGTGGAGGAGGAACACTTCAGGTTTTTGTTCCTTTTTCTCCTTTTGAGTGGTTTATAACTTCTTATCATGTGTCCTTTAGTTAATTTTTTAAACGAGTTTTTTTTTTTTTTTTTTTTGGCAATTGGAGTGTGAGCACCTCGATTAATCCTTAGTATTTGTGTTTTGTGTCATTAGAAGTTTTCTAACATAGATTAGGGTAAGCCATTGTCTTTTTACACCTGGAGGCATGACCCCAAGGAGATACATCTAGTGAGATTAAAATATTTAATCTGAGAGGGAACAAACCATCAAACCCAAAACCTTTACCACTAAGACAACCCATTGTGACATTTTAAAACGAGCTTGAGAAGAATAACTTAGCTTACAAAAGAACTTCGTATGAGTTCAGTGAGATGGCCAAAAGGTACAACTTTGTCTAAAAGTTTATAACTCATTACAAGTTATACAGTTTTTGATTAGTTATGATCGAAATCTTATAAAGTTAATTAGGAAATTGTCAACTAATACGGTGGTATTAGTTTTTGTTAGGTGTGAGAATTTGTGAAGAAAATGTGTATTAACATTTATTTGAATTTAGAATTATAATGAAAGGCCTTTATATAGACAATATCCAACTGCCATATTAAATACACAACTACCACTACAAAAAATATGTCTTTTAGCGTCGAAACTAATCGACCCCAAAAGTCAGACTTTCGACGCCAACTGGAAATGGCGTCGAACAATTTAGACGCCAAAATTAGACGCTAAATTGTGGACGAGAACGATTATTAGCGTCGAAATGTAGATTATCGACGCTAAAAACTAAGAGTTTGCGTCCAATATATTTCT